>JAKUCV010002551.1:5593-268814 GCA_028386065.3 Turnera subulata | reverse complement strand
CGTGGCATTCTGCCGAGCTCGTTCGGTAGCTCTTCTGCGCGTTCGTTGACCATGCTGTACGCGAGACGATTCCTCCTGCCAAGGTTGGCACCTTCGACGAAGAAGACTGAGGATGGTGCAGGCATTGTGTTGGGACGTATTGGTCTTTTGTTTTTTTAACAATTTATGGTTTTGTTTGCTTGAGTGTTTGACTGCTTTAATGCTTTAATGATTACACATCACCGCTCCTTCTTTTATACTCTTATGGGGAGCGTGATCACCGTTTTTGATTTTCAAGATTTTTCTTTTTGAAAATTTACCGTTGTTTTCATTTATTGCTTTGATACTTTACGCGTTTATCGGATTACCGTACTAGAGTTTTTCAGCCTATTTCCGTCTTATGATTTTCTTTCGCTCTGGCTACCTTGTCTTTTCTTTCCATGGTTTTACTATATTTTCCTGCATCTTTTATCACTTGCATCCGTGATCGTTGATGCTGGACAGATGGGACCACATCTCGGGTAGAGTGCATGTGCGACGAGTTTACAGCTGCTCGGACATCGTGGAGAGATACGAGCCTTGACAGACGTTTTGGCTTATGCGGAAAACATGAACAAGTGGGTAACGTTTCTTTCGAGGGACACAGGATGTTCCCGTGATCATCACCTTGCGAGGTTAACGGGCGTCACCGTTAGTTGTATGTCACGTTTCTTGGTTTGAGGGTGTTTTCGTCCGATACGAGCACCGTTCATGAAAACTTGTTTTGGTTTTAATTTCTCCTTGTTTGATTCTGTTAACGAGTTTTGATTTTAATTTCTTTATATTGGATTTTATATTCTTATAGTTGATTTTTATTTTGCTTTGAGATATTTTATTCTGTTTAGCGTAATATTTCTTAACACAAGAGCTTTGATTTAAAAGGAAATTTATTTTATTTATTTATTTTATAAAGGTTTACAACAGGAGAAGAAGTACTCTCTATGGAGTTACTTGCTTCTCTAGACCTTTTACAATCTTTTTGGCATTTTCCATGTGCGGGAAGAGCTCCATGCACGCCAGCTCGATCTGCGCCACCGCCGAGCTGATCTTCTTCAGCGAGAAGTTCAGCTGCGTCAATTTCTGCTGCGGTGTGCTGCTCTCAGCTACCGCCTTGCCCTTCTTGTCCTCAGCTTTCTTGCCGGCACGCTTCTTTCGTCGGTTTGGGGAGACCACCATGTGCTCCTTCAGGCCGATGATGTTGGTCTTGAACCGCTTCTTTGGAGGTTCATCATCGGAGCTTGTCGGAAAAGCCCTGCCGCCGATGTAGCTGTTGTTCTCGGAGTCGGAGGTAGTCCTTGATCTCAGTGGTGAGTCCATGACTGTGTGTGAGATTGCTAGTCATGAGGTTTGGTTTTTTATAGAGGACGAGATGTCGCTTAGGGGTATAAGCGGTAACTCGCGTTGAGTGTGGACACCTGGTAAAGTGTACCAGAAGCTTATCGTGGTAGGACCCACGGATAAGACGGAATTTCGGGGACGAAATTCTTTTAAGGGGGGTAGACTGTAACAGCCTGGGTAAAAATTTATATTTTACCGGACTATAAAAATGCATGGTACAGTAATTTACCATGTAAAAAAATAATCTTGGAAAGTATTTTATGGTAAACCGAGCATCAGATTCCGATTCCGAGTCTCGAACCATATTCCAGACATTCTACGGAATTTTCCGGGGTGGGTAGACCGTAAAAAGACGATTATACCCCTAGGTTAGTATTACTACCAAGAAAAACTAGAAAGGGCAAATAAGTCTTTTGCTATAAGAATATTTAATAATAAAAAAAATAATAACAAAAAAATAAAAGAATAATAGAAATAAATAATAATAATAATAATGATAATGATAATAATCATAATATAAAAAAATAAAATAAAAAAATAAAAAAAAATAAACTGCCGCCCGAACTTTCCAACCCAACCACACATGCATCACCATCATCACACCCAGTATGAAATGTGGCCAACATAACCACCTGAATTATTCCTTACCCCACTAACCATGCTTGCTGTTTTCTTTAAACCTGCATACAACCACCACCAGCGTCAAGTCCTTTTCTTGTTTCATTCCCTGCAATAGTGCTTAGCCATCCACTCATGTATACAGTTTCAGTTTCAGTTTTTTTTTTTTTTAAAAAAAGAAGAAACAACAACCCCTAACCTCCTGTTCACCGCCATCTTCTTCTTTTCTCCGCCTCTCCACCACCACTCGCACTCACCGCCGACCACCACACCACAAGCGGCACCGGCGCGCAGCACCACCACCTTCTTCTTCTTCTTCCTCTATTGCTCCACCGCCGAACCACCGACGGACCACCACCTGCAAGCCGACACCGAGGCCAGCAACCCGCGACCACCTTGCACCCTTGCTCGCCGCTGCACGTGTTCCGTCGCGGTACGCCACCACCAGCGAACAACCCGCCGACCACCGCTGCAAGCTCCACTGCCGCACGAGCTGCGGTGACAAGCAGGTCACGTCCTCCCTTCCTTCCCCTCGCGTCGCACCTTCGTCCCTCACCGCGCCTGCAGCCGCGCACCCGCCGCCTCCTCAACGTGCAGCGCCTCCGTTCCTCACCTTCCTCGTTGCACCGCCGTTCGCAGCCGACCACGTGCTCGCCTTGCCATCTTGCCGCCACTGGTCGTCTCCAACCTGGTGTGGTGCAACTAGTTTGTTAACGGGTCAAGGTAAGGCTTTAGGATAGGCTAATTATAATAGGTATTGGGCTTGTAGAATTGGGTAATGGGCTGGGAAGTTGGGTGTTAGGTTGGGCTGAAATAATTGTTTGGGTCTGCAGATTTAGGAGTATTGGGTGGGCTGACCCTTAAAGAGAAGTGGGCTTGTGGACTTGGGTGATGAGCTGAAACGTTTGGATTGGATAATTGGGTTGGATGACATTTCTTTTTCTTTCATGCAACTTTAGCAACGGAATTATAATTTTAAATATTTATAATGATAGTAACATACATGAATAGACATTCTGGTAACATTAAAAAAAATAATAAATATAATGATAATAAATAATAATTATATGGTACAAGATTATATACACATGTCAGATATATAAATATATATATATATATATATATATATATATATATATATCAAGGATGTAAATCAGGTATAAATAGTAATTAGGTTATAACGGTATTACGGAAGTACACAATTTTATGCATATCATTGTGTTGCGCATTTATGTGATTATATGTTAATACATCTAGGTGAGGAGAACGAGAACGTGGGCTTGGAACCCGTAGGAGAAGTTCACGAGGAATTTATCGGCCAAGGTGAGGTTAAGTAAATATTTATTTACATCCCGTGATATCAAGTTGCTGCTTGTTTGCTATATGTGATATTTGCTGGTATGAATCTTTGTGGCTGTGTATGGTTGTTGTGTGATGATTTAAGTTGATAATTGTTGCCGTTGATGTTGTTGAAATTATTGTTGATGTTATTGATGATGTTGGAATTGTGGATATAAGTAAGACTATTGTTGTTGTTGACTGTTAGAATTGTGTGAGTTGAGTACCGGGGGTACTATTATGTGATGACAGTTTGGTATTGGATATTATCCAGACGAGCGGAGAGGCTGCGAGCCTGCTCGGGATAATGAGATAATGGTTGGATGATAGAGATGTAGTAACTAGTCGAGGAAAAAGGAAATAATAAAATTGAATACACTTAGACATCTAGTGAGTCACAGTTAAATGTTGGAACAGCCAGATGGTAGTCTTATTTTATGGTGCTGGGGGAGAGTGTGCTTGGGGTCTGCTCCCTGTCTGTACCAGTTATTACTTTTAGGCGCTGGGGGAGAGTGTGCTTGGGGTCTGCTCCCTGTCTGTGCCAGTTATACGTGGAGGTACCAGGGCGGGGTCCACGGGCTAGCTAGCTTGACTACCAGGCGACGGCCATCATTTAACTTGTGATAGGGGCCCTGATAATAAAATTGGAATAGCGTGTCTAGAATCACCAGTGTGTATTTAAGGTTCGTGAGAACCTTGGTTAGTTGTTGTGTTGTGACTTGGATTATTTACGGTGTTGTATATGTATATTTGCTTATGGGTTTACCCGGTGGGCACTTCGGACTCACCCCTCACCTGCGGGCTTTCATCCCGTAGGTTGAGTTATTTGTGGTTCAGGTATATTGCATTCCAGACAGGCTGCGGCGTTATCCCTTGGACAGGACTCGGATCCATTAGTTGCATCATGGGTTGCATACAGAGTCATTGTGAGTCGTTAAGTCTTCCGCTGTGCTGTTTATTTTGTCGTTGGGCCGTAGGGCCATATTGTTGTTGCTTACAGTATTTATGTGAGTTAAAGACTTCCGCTGTGCATATTACCATTATTGTTGTTGGGCCTTTGGGCCGGTTTTATTATTATTGTTGTTTGTTATTTTGGGCCGTTGGGGCCGAGTTGTTGTTGTACACACTGTATGTTGAGTCATGTTGGGTTGGGTCGTCACAGTTCCGACACGTGTTTACTGTGTACGGTAAATACGGGCCGGGGCGTTTCAAAAAATCTATAATCACACTGATTGGATTCGATCTAAGGTTGCAGATAACGATTTAACCCATAACCCGTTGATTTTGGTGCTTGAACAATGCCATAATCTATTGATTGGTGTTTTAGCCAAACCAGACCTCTTGATTTAAGTAACACATTGAACTCTAAATTCATTATTTTTTTTCGCAATTAATAAACTGAACCTCATAATCAATTAATTTTTTTCCTTAGTGCTTTGATTGGTTTTTTAGCCAAATCGAGCCTCTTGATTTAAGTAACACATTGAACTCTAAGTTCATTGATTTTATTTTTTTAATTAATAAATTGAATTTCTAATGATTCATTTATGAAAAAATAATTAACAAAATATTAATATTATAGACAAAATATGTCTCATAAAAAATTTAAAAAATAATTAAAATATATATAATAATATATTTTTTGTAATAAATATATAACAAAATTTTAAGATTATAAATTAAAATATGCTCATATAAATGAATTTGAAAAAGCTTGATTACTAAAAATATTATAGACAAAAACAAATTTATAAAAAGTAAGAAAATGATGATAAAAAAAGTCAGTAAAATATTTAACATAACATAATAAATTTATAATTTTGTCAAAAAAATCCACTATACATAACATAATAAACTTATAAAGTTGTTAAGAAAATTAATATACAACATTAACCATTATAATTGTAGATTTAAAAGTATAAAAAGAAATAAAACGAAATTTAAGTTAAAAGATAAAGAAGTAGAAAAATAAAATTAATATAAAATTTTAAAATAATGAAAAGAAATTAAAAAAATTTAACTTATAAAAATTAAATGTTTTAATTAAGTTAGAACTAGTAAAGAGAAGAGAAAAAGTATGAAAAATAATTATAAATAAATATACAATTAACTGTAAAAAATATTTAATTAATTAATAGATATTAAAGTAAATTAAATTTGTATGAAGAAGTGGAAACAAAATAAATATATAATCAACATCAAAATTTAAAAAAAAAACATATCACATAAAAAAATAATGTAAATGTACTTAATTGAAATTTTATGTAAAAGCAAAAAATTATTAGTATACGTGAATAAAAACTTTGTTATAGAAAATAAATAAAAATAAATTAAAAATTGATAGAATGGTGAAGCCATCAATTTTTTTTTAACTTTATAATTTGAAATATATATATCACTATGAATTATATTACAAAATAATAAAAATTTTATTCTGAAAAATTTATAATTTAAATTTGGAGAAATTATTTGTATTTTATTATTTTTTCATACTCAATTTATTCATAAAATTAATTTTCTATTTTTGCTTAATTTTTTATTAATTTTTATATTAATAATAACATTTATATTGCTTGTTATTATATCATGTGCATCGCATATCCACAAAAATTAGTAATAGAAAATTAAATAATTTGACAGTAGTTGTTTTACTGTAATTTGTTTTCTCATCAATCGTTATGCCTAAAAAATACAACTTGATATTGCCAACATCATATTATTTACAACAAAGTTAATCTCCCACAGAGAAATTATATTTGTTTCCGTTTAAACCCAAGCCAGGCAATGCACGTGACACGTGGCATTAACTATTAAGCAAACCCGGTTCAACCTATTTATTAAAAGCGTAATGCTAAGGGCAGTCGCTCAAAATGACACATGGAAATTTTTAAAGAATGTGAAGAAGACATGTGGCTCCATTTGAGTTACATGTTTCATTGTTTTAGGTTAAAAGTTCTTTAATATTTTTATTCAAATTATCTCTTCAAAATAATTTCTTTTAAATTATCTCTTTAGATTATTTATATTTTTAAAAAAAGTGATATTGAAGTTCTCTTTTTAATTCAAATTATTTTAAAAAATTATAATTTTTTAAAATAGTAATAAAATTTATTAGTTTTATTCAATTTGAATTATCTCCCTCACTAATTTTTTAAAATAGTAATAAAATTTATTAGTTTTATTCAATTTGAATTATCTCCCTCACTAATAAAGTTTTCTTTAAAGTCAATCTTTTAAAATACTTTATCTTTGAATTGCATGTTTTCATACAAGTGAATATTATTGTTACCTTTTCACAATCACTTTTTTTATTCTATGTATTTTATTTAAATGATAAATTTTTTTATTTATGCAGAAAAAATCATACAAACTTTTTTATTGGATGAAATTGTATCTTATTCAATCTCCATTGATTAATCTCTCCTAATAAATATTAATACATCATATAAACATTTGTCTCCCGTGTGACACACGGGGTATTGTACTAGTCTATACTATATATAAAAGCACGAAGACACCAAAACAGTCAAAAATACAAAAATAACCTTACTTAGTAATAATAACAATAAATTAATATCTTACCCTTATTTAACTGAATTATAATAATAAATTAATATAACTGAATAATAATAATAAATTAATATCTTACCCTTATTTAACTGAAACTGAGATGCCCCGACCCGAATTTTCCAGCCTCAGTAAAAACGTGCCGGAACTGTACAACAGTAGATACAACACGAGACACGGCCCAACAACCCAAAGATAATATCAATGAATATAACAGAGAAACCGGCCCAACGGCCCAATGTAATCAAAATAAACATCAGAAATCTGGCCCTTCGGCCCAACATCAAACACATCACCCAAACCCGGGAACCCAAATTATAGCACAGTGGAAGCATTTAATCTCAATATCAACGTATGGAAAATCTGATGCAAAACTAATGGATCCGAGTCCTGTCCGAGAGATAACGCCGCAGCCTGTCTGGAATGCATCATACCTGAACCACAAATAACTCAAGCTACGGGATGAAAGCCCGCAGGTGAGGGGTGAGTCCGAAGTGCTCACCAACTATGGATAGAGAATCAATATGCAATACTATAAAATACTCAAGGTCGAAAACAGGCATAATAGCCAAAATATACCAATCCAAAAGACTCGACCCAAAACTGGTCCAAGACCAAAAAGACTTACACAAAAAAAAAAAATTCAATTTCCCATTTTATTTTTTTGGGCCCCGTCACGGATAAGCTAGGGTCGTACCAAGTTATCAACCTGTTCCTGGTGCCAGATCAAAAAGAACCCGGGATCAACATCCCAATAACAAATCTCAGGGATCAACATCCCAATCACACCGGTATCAACATGCCCATCACAAGTAACCCAGGTCATGGCCACCACGAAACAGTCTCTAACCATCCGGTCGTACCTCTACTTACCACGTGACAATTATATCATCATCATCCAAAACCAAATCTCAGGGATCAACATCCCTAACAAAAACACCGGGATAGACATCCCAATCCAAAACCAAGGATCGACATCCTTATCACATTTTATTATTTAATCCATTATTCTTTATACCAAAAAGACATAGGGATAAACATTCCAAAACTCAATGCACGGGGATAAACATCCCAAAGACAATCAAGGTACTGAGATAAACATCCCGAATCAAACCACAACAAATGCAATACTCAACAGTGCAACAATCATCAAACACAACAACCGAGTAATATAGGCACAAATGAAAGGAAATCCATCCTCACCTTAGCCGATTACTCAACTTTGAAAACATCAACCGGTCCAAAGCCGGCTCCTCGGGAAACTGCCTGATATCAAAACCTATACAACAAAACAACATGCTCACATAAATGCACATAATTGGGAAGCTATGATGCCATAAACTATAAATTAAACCCCCCTCGGTTATACGTCATCATCTCCATAAAATTATTATACTTGCCAAAATATAATTACCAAATATTATTATTTTATTTTTCAAAATGGTATTATTATATATACTTAGTGAAATATTCCAGAGAATTTACAATACCATATTTATTTCCAAAACGTTTTCATAGTATATATACCCCTTTTCTAAAATTATTTACTCTTATAATAATTTTTCAAAGGAAATTCATATTATAATTACATTTTCTCAAAATAATGTTAGTGATAATTTTTTATTTTTTTCCCAAAATACTATAACTCATACTTACCAAATTATTAGTAAAATAACCATAACATAATTACCTTAATTTTCCAAAATAATATGTCTAAGTATTTATTTTCTAAAATATAACCATATACTAGGTATACCAAATGAATATTTATATCTGGTCAAATTAATTATTTGTCTTTTTTCCAGAAAATGTAATTATATATATATATATTATTTTATTTTATTTTACTTTATTTTATTTAATCCGAATCGGGCCTAAAAACAGTGGCAGGCCATCAAAACTCCAACCAAACCCCATGACTAAACCCAAAAGGTCAACCCAGGAGCAAGTTCAGGTCTAAGCCTAAACCCAAATCGAGCCTGGCCCAACACCTGTCCCAGCCCCTCAGCCTGTCCCGTTTGAAGGTCGGGTCACTCACCCACAACCCGATACCTCACGGGTTCTTGCAGGCAATGGTGCGACGAGCGGCGGTGCAGCACGGCTGGCGAGGCGATGCGAGCAGGGGACGACGAGGTGGAGGCGTCGCGGGGAGGAACTGGTGGTGAGCGACGACAGGAAGGGGCTGTCGGCAGATCCTGTGCATGAACGACAGTCGGTCGTGGCTTCATCCAGTGACTGCTACGACGCGGACGGAGAAAAGAAAAGGAAGAGAGAGGAAAAAGGAGGGGAGGAGGTGGCGGCAGGGTGGTGTGTGGTGGCGGGTCGGGTGGTGGCTCGGGTAAGGAGAAGAAAGAAGAAAAGAAATGAAGGTGGAGATGGGGTTGGTGAAACGGTGACGTGTGGTGGTTGGGTGTGTGTGTTTTTTTTTTTCTTTCTTTCTTTTTCTGGTTTTGTGAAGTTTGCAGTAGGTGGTTTTGCAGGCAGGGAGAATGAGCTGATTGTGTGTGCATGGAGAGGCAGAAGAACATGGTTAAACAGGCAGGCAAAAGTCACTGGTAAAACACGGGTTACACAGGCAAAAAAAAAAAAGCAATCACAAGCGTTACAGGAGAAGGCGGCTGCAAAAACTCAATTTTGCAGTCGTGTAAAGTCCGGACCAGAAAATAACTGATATATCCCCTTAGTTATATTTCTGGTGTGATTTTCCTGAGGATTCTGAGACCCAAAAAATACCAAATTTGGTCCGTAAAATCCTCGGAAAAATCCCGAGCGCGGGAAAAACGATGCCCGATTTACCTTGAATTAATTACCCAAGATTAAATTCAAAGGTAAATCACTATATAACGACTTGATATCCCAGTATACCCTTACGCGTCTCTCGCTCCCTTATAAAAACCAAACCTCAAATCCTGCAAACTCACTCTCTGCCATGGATTCTCCCATAAGAACTAGGACGACTTCTGACTCAGAGGAGCTGAGCTATACCGGTGGTGTGAATCCTTTCATGACAGACTCCGATGAAGAACCTCCAAAGAAACGCTTCAAGACGAACATCATCGGTCTGAAAGAGCATATGGTGGTCTCTCGAAGACGGCGAAAGAAACCTGTCGGCAAGGAGGAGTCTTCCGGTCGCAAGGATGCTGATGATAGGAAGGGCAAAGCAACTGCTCCCAGCGATACCCCACTGCAGACACTGACACAACTGAACACTTCACTGAAGAAGGTCAGCTCGACGGTGATGCAGATCGAACTGGCGTGTGCGGAACTCTCCTCCCAGATGAAAAACATACAAAAACTTGTAAAAGATCTAGAGAAGCAATAACTCCATAGAGTACTTCTTCTCTATTGTAAAACCGTTATGAAAAATAAATAAATAAGCCTTTTTCCTTTTTTAAAAACAAATCTCTCTTTATAATATAAAAACTCATGTTAAATAGAAAAAAACAAACATTTTAAAGCAGAACAAAACCAATAAGAAGGGAATAAAATCAAGCATAAAGAAATTAAAACAAAACATGTTCCCATGTCCATCGCTCTAGATCGGTCGTATAGGTCCTCGAACCAGAGATACGCAACTCGCATAACTGACGGAGATGTCAGTTCTTCTTGTGAAGAGACGTCCGTTAACTCGCAAGGCGATGATCACGAGCACGTCCTGTGTCCCTCGAAAGAAACGATATCCACCTGTCCATAAGCCAAAAACGTCTTCCAGATATCGTATCCCTCCATGACGTCCAAACAGGTGTAACCTTGTTGCACATGCACCGTACTCGAGGTATGGTCCCATCATTCTAGCCTCAGCGGTCACGGATGCATGTGATAAAAGATGCAAGAAAAAGCAATAGAAAGAATAAAGCAAGGTAACCAAACCTGAAAGAAAAAGGTATGATGAAAACGAGCTGAAAAACACTTGCGTTTGTAGCTCGAAAAACATATAAAGTGATGAAGCAATAAATGACGCAACGACAAAATTTTCAAAAAGCAACACCTTGAAGAATGAAAACGGTTTGGAGTTTTGTGAAACGAATCTACTTTCCCTATCCCCGAAAAATATTTTATTTTGTTTTCTTTTTCTTTTCTTTTTCTTTTCTTTTTTTACTATTTACTTCTCCCTTTTTTATTTTCTTACTTTTTCTTCCTCTTTTTCCATTTCCATCTCTTCTTTTTTTTTTCTTTTTTTCTTTTTCTTTACTATTTCGTTCTCTTTTCTTTTCTTTTTTTTTCTTTTTCTTTCTTTTCTTTTACTTTATTTTTTTCTTCTTTTCTTTTCTATTTCCTTCTTCTTCTTTTTTCTTCTCTTCTTTTTTTTTTTGGGAAAAGGTGGGGTCGACACTTTGAAAAAAAAAAAAGGTAACCATACTCCCACTAAGAGTATAAAAGACAGCGCGGTGAGAAGCAAATCATCAAAAGCATTTTGAAAGCGAGTTTTGTAAAACACGTTTAGAAAAATTAAACACAAAACACATTCAGAAGAAAACACATAACTCGCCCAGGCAGAATGCCTGCTCCATCGTCTGTCTTCTTCGTCGAGGGTGCCTCCCTCGGAAGAAGAAACCGGTTGGCCTACAGCCTGATCAACGAACGTCCAGAGGAACTACCGAACGAGCTCGGCAGGATGCCTCGTCTGGTCTTCGTCGACGAACTCTACTCCTCCAGGTTCTTCGTCACTCCCATGGAAGAGACGTTCTTCCTAGAGGACCAAAGCACCCTGAGGACCTCCTTCCACGGCTCGACCAATTCCGTCATGTTTTTCATTTCTGAAAGACTTCAGGAATTGAACCTAGAGCCCACTTGCCAATTCTTGGACCAAGGTACCTACTACCAGCTCTCGATGACTACCCAAAGCATGCCCAAAGTAACTCGGTTACCTCCAACTTGGCCAAAGGCCCGTCTACTGGTGTGGAACTGCAGAGGAATCGCTAGGCGTTCCCAGGAGTTTTTGCATACCTTAAGAGATCTGAAGAACTAGTACAAGCCCAACATGGTACTGCTCACAGAGACCCAGTGGCAGCCTGAAGACAGTCATGGTGTCATCCCACTTCGGTTCCCTCCAGCAAACCGGTTCGAGCTTCCTGGCCAGAACAACACGGGTGGTATGTGGTTCTCGTGGAACGGTAGCATCAAGGTCAACATTACCAATGACCCTGATTGCTTCAAGGTCATTGTTATACCAAGAAGATGAATAATTTAAATTATAATGATAATGTAATATTAATATTAGTAATAATAATAATATTTATGTTTCTGCATGTTTATGGCATCAATTACCTCTTATGTGAATGTTCTGTGGCAAGCTGGCGTCCTTCGACTGGATCCATCATGTACTAACTAAATTATACAAATGCAATATAATAAACATATAGAGCGAGCTATGCACAGCAAATAAGCAAAACAATCACCCAAGGACCTACCGCCCGCTCCGCTACCAAAATGAGACGCCTCGACCCGTATTTTCCAGCCTCAGTAAACACGTGCCAGAACTGTACAACAGTAGATACAACACGAGACACGGCCCAACAGCACAAAGACAATATCAATGAATATAACAGAGAAACCGGCCCAACGGCCCAATGTAATCAAAATAAACATCAGAAATCTGGCCCATCAGCCCAACATCAAACACATCACCCAAACCCGGGAACCCAAATTATAGCACAGTGGAAGCATTTAATCTCAATATCAACGTTTGAAAAATCTGATGCAAACTAATGGATCCGAGTCCTGTCCGAGGGATAATGCCGCAGCCTGTCTGGAATGCATCCTACCTGAACCACAAATAACTCAACCTACGGGATGAAAGCCCGCAGGTGAGGGGTGAGTCCGAAGTGCTCACCAACCATAGATAGACAATCAATATGCAACACTATAAAATACTCAAGGTCGAAAACAAGCATAATAGCCAAAATATACCAATCCAAAAGACTCGACCCAAAACTGGTCCAAGACCAAAAAGACTTAAACAAAAAGAATCCAATTTCCCATTTTATCTTTCCGGCCCCGGTCACGAATAAGCTAGGGTCGTACAAGGTTATCAACCTGTTCCTGGTGCCAGATCAAAAAGAACCCGGGATCAACATCCCAATAACAAATCTCAGGGATTAACATCCCAATAACAAATCTCAGGGATTAACATCCCAATAACAAATCTCAGGGATCAACATCCTAATCAAACCGGCATCAACATGCCCATCACAAGTAACCCAGATCATGGCCACCACGAAACAGTCGATAACCATCCGGTCGTACCTCTACTTACCACGTGACAATTATATCATCATCATCCAAAACCAAATCTCAGGGATCAACATCCCTAACCAAAACACCGGGATAGACATCCTTATCACATTTTATTATTTAATCCATTATTCTTTATACAAAAAAGACACAGGGATAAACATTCCAAAACTCAATGCACGGGGATAAACATCCCAAAGACAATCAAGGCACTGGGATAAACATCCCAAATCAAACCATAGCAAATGCAACACTCAACAGTGCAACAATCATCAAACACAACAACCGAGTAATGTAGGCACATATGAAAGGAAATCCATCCTCACCTTAGCCGATTACTCAACTCTGAAAACATCAATCGGTCCAAAGCCGGCTCCTCGGGAAACTGCCTGATGTCAAAACCTATACAACAAAACAACATGCTCCCATAAATGCACATAATTGGTATGCTATGATGCCATAAACTGTAAATTAAACCCCCCTCGGTTATACGTCATCATCTCCATAAAATTATTATGCTTGCCAAAATATAATTACCAAATATTATTATTTTATTTTTCAAAAAGGTATTATTATATATACTTAGTGAAATATTCCCCAGAATATACAATACCATATTTATTTCCAAAATATTTTCATAGTATATATACCCCTTTTCCAAAATTATTTACTCTTATAATAATTTTTCAAAGGAAATTCATATTATAATTACATTTTCTCAAAATAATGTTAGTGATATCATTTTATTTTTTTCCAGTAAAACATATTCATATACTTCATATATATATATTTTCCAAAATAGTATAACTCATACTTACCATATTATTATTGAAATAACCATAACATAATTACCTTAATTTTCCAAAATAATATGTCTAAGTAATTATTTTCTAAAACATAACCATATACTAGGTATACCAAATGAATATTTATGTCTGGTCAAATTAATTATTTGTCTATTTTCCAGAAAATGTAATCATATATATACTATTTTATTTTATTTTACTTTATTTTATTTAAACCGAATCGGACCTATAAATAGTGTCAGCCCATCAAAACTCCAACCAAACCCATGACTAAACCCAAAAGGTCAACCTAGGAGCAAGGTCAGGTCCAAGCCTAGACCCAAATCGAGCCTGGCCCAACACCTGTCCCAGCCCCTCAGCCTGACCCTTTGAAGGCCGGGTAACTCACCCACAACCCGATACCTCACGGTTTCCTGCAGGCAATGGCGCGACGAGTGGCGGTGCAGCACGGCTGGCGGGGTGATGTGAGCAGGGGACGGCGAGGTGGAGGCGTCGCGGGGAGGAACTGGTGGTGAGCGACGACAGAAAGGGGAGGCCGGCAGATCCTGTGCGTGAACGGCAGTCGGTCGTGACTTCGTCCGGTGACTGCTACGACATGGACGGAGAAGAGAAAAGGAAGAGAGAGGAAAAAGGAGGGGAGGAGGTGGCGGCTGGGTGGTGTGTGGTGGCGGGTCGGGTGGTGGCTCGGGGAAGGAGAAGAAAGAAGAAAAGAAATGAAGGTGGTGATGGGGTCGGTGAAACGGTGACGTGTGGTGGTTGGGTGTGTGTGTGTTTCTTTTTTTTTTCTTTCTTTTTTTGGTTTGTGAAGTTTGCAGTAGGTGGTTTTGTAGGGCAGGGAGAATGTGCTGATTGTGTGTGCTTGGAGAAGCAGAAGAACATGGTTAAACAGGCAGGCAAAAGTCACTGGTAAAACACGGGTTACACAGGCAAAAAAAAAATAGCAGTCACAAGCGTTACAGGGGAAGGCGGCTGCAAAAACTCAATTATGCAGTCGTGTACCGTCCGGACCAGAAAATAACTGATATATCCCCTTTAGTTATATTTCTGGTGTGATTTTTCTGAGGATTCTGAGACCCGAAAAATACCAACTTTGGTCCGTAAAATCCTTGGAAAAATCCCGACCGCGGGAAAAACGTCGGTTTCGAAAAACGATGCCCGATTTACTTTGAATTAATTACCCAAGATTAAATTCAAAGGTAAATCACTATATAACGACTTTTACAATCCCGGTAAAAATACCAAATTTTTACCTGGGCTGTTACAGAAACGACGTGTCATACAATAATGAATGACATGTAGTTTTTATGTACTCTATAAAAAAGTACTAACTAAAATAAAAAATAAAAATAACTCTATTTTGTATTAATATAATACATTAATATTTTATTAAGTATAAGAGATGTTGTTGAAGAGATAAATCCTAGGCCGATTGTTTCTATATCGGGACATATAAAAGTACTAACTCAAATAAAAAATAAAAATATCTCTACTTAGTATTAATATAATAAATTTATATTTTATTAAGTATGAGAGATGTTGTTGAAGAGACAAATCCTAGGCCGATTGTTTCTATATCGGGTCGGCCGAATTGCATTGTATTATGAAACGAACCTCTTATAACAATGAATGATATTTAGTTCTTAGTGTAATCAAGCGAATATACACAAATACTCTTACTAAGTACTATAAATAATAAATTAATATTACTTTTATTTTTTTGGA
Organism: Turnera subulata; assembly: GCA_028386065.3. Lineage (NCBI taxonomy): Eukaryota > Viridiplantae > Streptophyta > Magnoliopsida > Malpighiales > Passifloraceae > Turnera > Turnera subulata. The sequence continues at coordinate 253,173 of JAKUCV010002551.1, read as the reverse complement.
CGAACTGCAAAATAATAATGATTTATATGTAATTCTTATTAACCAAGGCAATATATAAAATTATTCCTACTAAGTACTTAAAATAATAAATTAGCATTACTCTTATGTTAGTGAGATGTTGTCATAAACAATGTTTCTTATTATAATTTTAATATAGTCGTATCAAATTTAAAATAGTCTCTTATCGAATAAACTTAATCATAATACTTCCTTAATATGTGGGGAATGCTATACATTTGCTAAACGAACCTCTAGTAAGTATAAGAGATGTTGTTGAAGCCAAAAATCCTAGGTCGATTGTTTCTATATCGGGTCTGCTGAATCGCATTGTATTATAAAACGAACCTCTTATAACAATGAATGATATTTAGTTCTTTTTGTAATCAAGCGAATATATAGTAATACTCTTACTCAGTACTATAAATAATAAATTAATATTACTTTTATTTTGTTGGACGAACTGCAAAATAACAATGATTTACATGTAATTCTTATTATAATCAAGCGAATATATAGAAATATTCCTACTAAGTACTTAAAATAATAAATTAGCATTACTCTTATGTTAGTGAGATGACTGTCATAAACAATGTTTCTTATTATAATTTTAATATAGTCGTATCAAATTTAAAAGTCTCTCATGGAATAAAATTAATCATAATACTTCCTTAATATGTAGGGAATGCTATACATTTGCTAAATATGTAGGGAATGCTATACATTTGCTAAACGAACATCTGGTAAGTATAAGAGATGTTGTTGAAGCCAAAAATCCTAGGCTGATTGTTTCTATATCGGGTCGGCTGAATCGCATTGCATTATAAAACGAACCTCTTATAACAATGAATGATATTTAGTTCTTTTTGTAATCAAGCGAACATATAGAAATACTCTTACTAAATACTATAAATAATAAATTAATATTACTTTTATTTTGTTGGACGAACTGCAAAATAACAATATTTTACATGTAATTCTTATTATAATCAAAAGCGAATATATAGAAATATTCCTACTAAGTACTTAAAATAATAAATTAGCATTACTCTTATGTTAGTGATATGACTGTCATAAACAATGTTTCTTATTATAATTTTAATGTAATCGTATCAAATTTAAAATAGTCTCTTATGGAATAAACTTAATCAGAATACTTCCTTAATATGTGGGGAATGCTATACATTTGCTAAACGAACCTCTGGTATGTGTAAGAAATGTTGTTGAAGCGACAAATCCTAGGCCGATTGTTTCTACATCGGGTCGGCCGAATCGCATTGTATTATAAAGACTAAGGTCGGACAGTATGTCTCCGCCGCGAGAGTTTATAAACAAATGGATATCTTTGCAGCAATTTTCTACATTCATTAAAGAAAAATAATTGTACAAATTAAAATTTTAAGGAAGAAGATATTATTTCGTAAGTCTTTCTCAATATGTTCATATATTAATTTAATTAAATAATTATTAACCATAACCAAAGTACCGTGCCATGTGCATCGCACATGAGAAAAACTAGTACTATATAAAAGCACCAATTCTAGAAAAGCCGGTAAATTGGCCCAGTTACCTTTCATTATTTATTATTGACTCAATTGCCCTTTATTAATGAATTATTATTATTGATTTATATAAAAGAAAATAAAATTTTTGTTTCTCTAGGATTTCCGTGTGTGGGTTCATACTTTTTACATTAAAAAAGTATATTGTTAACGACATATAATGACACCAAAAAAATTGTAGTAAAAAAACACGAATTAACAGTACTCTGAGATTGTAAAAAAATCAGAATCTATTATATATATTTAAAGTTGTATCTCTCACCAGGTTTTGACACATAGGATTTTTTGTGGTCTTGCTTTATTGCCATGTGGAGGCCTTAGGGTCTTCTTTTATTGCCATATGGAGTGTTGTAGGTGTAGTTTGATTGGCCATAATGAGAAACGGACATATCATATTTTTCATCCTTGTGTTCGTCATTTTGGACATTTTTCATCCCTGTGTTACAAAATAGACATTTTTTCATCCCTGTGTTGAATTTTTAAGACTTTTTTTATTTTTCTCAAATTTTACACGAGGAAAATGCTGACATGTCAATTTTTTGTATTTTTCTCCGAATGACACGTCAGCAATTTCTGTGTAGAAAATCAGAGAAAAATGAAAAATGTCTCAAAAATTAAATACAAGGATGAAAAATATCCAAAACAACAAATACAAAGATGAAAAATGTGATTAGTCCGATGAGAAACATATTTATCCCATAATAAACTGATTTATTATACTATTTTAAAAAGAATTCCAATCACCCAAATTGTTCAAAAACCTTAAACCCATTGATTTTGTAACAGTTTTTTTTTAAAAAATAAATTATCAGATTTATAGTTATAAATTTATAGTTAATCCCAACAACATGATTCACGTGATGGACAGGACAGCGAATTAATTCTTCAATTATCTCACGCTACTAATTAACAATATTAATCTTTTCTTTCTTTTTCTTTGCGATGATGTTATGCATGCATGATTATCCATTTGGAATATACTATAACGATCTGCTGTTTTCTTTTAAAAAATAAATTATCAGAATTTTTTTAAAAAAATTAAACCCTCCATTAGATTAGTATCGATTTTCCCTAATAAAATATACAAAATCATCACTTTTAAAAATACACTCCCAATTATACTTTAACTAAATCCAAAAAACCAACCTCCATCCTATCAGGAAAAAAAAATCTTAAACCCATTGATTTTGTACCGATTCCTTTTTAAAAAGATAAATATATTAATTACTAAACTCTTATCTCTAAATATTTATAAATACAGGTACAGATTTTGTTTTTGATACTATTTCTTCTCCATTCATTCTTCTCTCTTTTGCTTCTTTCTTTAGCTTACAGTACATACTAATCTCATTCTCTGTTTTTTTTTTTATCCTCTATGCAATTCTATTTTGGTTTTTAAGTTCCTGTATCTAATACAGTTTCTTTAGAGAAACAAAAAAGTGAAATCACATAGGGAATTCCGGATGTTAGTACATTGAAATACGGATACAGTTTCTGTGTTTTACAGTTTCTTTAAATTTTTTTTTTTTAAGCTTCTATGTCTCATATTGTGAACACCCAAATTTGACCCATGAAAATTATATTAAGATTAGACTCCAGACATGTTTGAATCATAAGATTGACAAGTTAGTCATGGGTTGAAGCATGGATGGGGTTTAATTTTAGTAGAATTTATACATTATAGTAATTAAGACTTTTATATGCCCAAGATTAATGAGACGATTTAATCATAGGATATGTTAAGGACTAAATTGCTAAAATGTATTTTATCTCATTAAATTTGGGCTTGTTTATTAAACCCAATTATATTTATTCTTGGGTTGAAGACAAATGTAACGGTCCAATTTAATAAGGTATGGACTTTTCTTCAGAGTTGCACAGCCCATTAACACCTTGCTTGCAGACAAATTTAGCTCTGATTTTCGTGGAAAATCAGAGTTAAATCATTCCTTAATAGCAAGAATGTTTTTAGTATGATTTTGGCTTAAAATGAGGAATCAATGTGTAATTAGTCAATTAGGAGATGATTGAGAGGAGTGGCAATCAAGAAAGAAGAGGATTCTGAGCAGTCTAGGGGTTAATTACGCGGTAGGATCAATCAAGGAGAAATTAGGGGAGAATTAGGACCGAAAAAGGAAAGAACGGGTGAGACGCGCAGGCGCGGGCGGTCTTCTCGGGATGACCACCGGGCCTGGGCGGTCTTCCACCCATGACCGCCCGGCCTGGCTGTCATCCATAGGATGACCGTCGGCCATGGCGGTCATGTACCCCCAGAAACGCGTTTTCTCCCCGATTTTCGCCCGTAATATGATTCTACTATGTTTTGGCCCAGATTTTTGGCCATTACCTTGATCATTAAGTTGGTCCACGCCCCTAAGCTACCCAGAACACTATAAATAGGACCCTCCTCTCACATTTCAATGGACACACATTCTATTACACAAACACTCTTCATAAAGCTTTGAAGCTTGGAGAAACTCTTTCTCTCCAAGCTTAGGAAATAGTTCCATAGGCAAAACTCTGGCAGAATTTCGTGCGTAGCTTCATCCATTGAAGGCAGCAAAAGGGGAAAATTAAAAAGAACTCCAAGATTGAGTTGAGGAGTGGGAGGAAATTATGTGGGAGGCACAACCCAAACCAAAGAGCTAGAGGAGGGCTACAAGAGGTAATCCTAATCCCTTTTTGTCCGACCAATTATTGTTGAGATGTTGATGTTGATGATGATGTGATTGTTGTGATGCCATGTCAAGAACTACGTGGGCTTTGAACCCAGTTGCCGGGGTAAGTAGGTGGTTTTTAGTGGTAGAAACTCAAGCCCAATCTTCTTCTTCTTCCCTTTCTTTTAAATATTCTGTTATTGTGTGTTTTAGTGTTCACACTTGCACACTTGCACAAGGCATACATAATCCTTTAATTGCACAAAGTTTCGCCCCAACATGGATGGGTGCCTAACACCTTCCCATCCATGACAAATCCCCGGGTCCAGCATCTTTGGTTCGTTATCCAGTTGCCTAAATGGAGTCACATGAAGGGTTTTTCCCAAGTTTTTGTCCCTTAATAAAATTTGGGTGGCGACTCCAAAGTTGTTGGATGATGGTTATGAAGAAGGTGTGAAGGAAAGGTGAATAGGCCCAAGTGATTTTGGGTCGGGTATTCACAGCTGGCGACTCCACTGAGGATTTTGAGGATTCAAGAAACCTTGTGCAATTATTGAATTTTGTATGCCTTTTTATGTGTCATCATAAGTGTCCTGCATTCATGATAAATGTTGTGAAGCCCTTACCGTAATAGGGCCAAGGGATCCAAGTCCGCTACAATGCTTTTTTTAAGCGATAGTGGCTTGTGTGAACCGGTTTCTCGCTGCTCATGCAATGATAGGGATTAATGGGCCTTGGACCTCACGCGATATCTTTTATCACATGTGAGTAGGCCAAACTATTCCTTAGCGGCAGTCTTTTAGCCCCCAACCAGCTACATACCCTGAGCATCTCATGCTTGATGGATCAATAAGTGTTTAAGTGCATTCATGTGATGTTTATTGTGTTTTATGTATGTATGGCATGCCTTGTTATTTTGGGATTCAATTTTGAGCATACATTGGGGTTGAAGAGAAATGGAAAAGGGGAGGAAGAAAGGCACTTCGACAGTCCAAGAAGTGATTTGCCAAATTAGAGCATCCTGAGAATCTTTACGTTACAGAAATTTGGGTTGGTGCCCGGTTGCTTCGAGGATTTGAAAAGTTAGCATTGCCATGCATTACACATAACATCTTGCATAATTTCTAAAAATGAAATGTGCCAAGTCAAGAGTCTACCTTTATACTTCCTTTCCCTATACCTAAACCATCTCTTGCCCACAAGTTTCCTTGAACCTTTCCAAGTATTGAAATCCATCTATTCACCATTTACAGTAAGAAGAAATTATGAGCAATGAGCATGCAGACCAGACAAGAAACACTAAGGGCATGGGAACGGGTCCCACAGATGAACCAATGGGAGATGAATCTCCAATGTATGAAGAGAGGAACCTGGAACAAGAGAAGGTGGTGAAGCTAACATTTCGAGCCTTAATGAATAAGCTGGAGGAGACGATTCTTCGAGGTGTTTTGTGTTAGTGTAATATGCCCAAAAGCCAATCATTGGATGATTGTATATAGTCATGTATATACATTAAGGTTATTCCAATAAATATGTTTATGTGATAAACGCTTGCACATATTTATAACCCTAGAATATTTTATATTCTTAAATGTCCCTAGTCGATAATTATTATGGATGGGTTGTAATAATAAGACTAGCGTATGTTGAGAATTATATGAGATATGAATTCTACATACGGGTACAAGTTAGAGAACTTGTGGTCTGGACTGACCCAACATAAGAACACTACATGGAACGTTATATGATTGTCATTAGTGGTTCTTATATGTATTGTCCTTTGACCTGAGATCATCAAGGTTCCCGACATGTTAGTCATACACTATGATATTACTCTTGGCTATTCTTAACTGAGTAGACCTTAGTGTAATCAATGGGTATATGATAAGTGTGTAGTGGGTTTTGTATGATCAAGAAGGAATTTCGTCCAACTCATATAACGGGTATATTATCAGTTGGGCCTCTTGATAGAGTTGAACTGTAATTGCATGGCCATGCTCGGATTATGTGATATGGTGATATCATTAGTATTCGTTTTACACAGTTAACTCGGGGATCAAGAAACTTAGATTAAACATATACGAGATTGACTTATTCCATGTCTCGTGTTTAATCTTGATAATGTGACGAAAGGACGATGACAAGCTTCCGAGGCATATTGAATCAGTACTGATCTTGTCGTTTGGGTAGCAATGATGTTTTGCTAGACACCGCTCATTGTTTATAATTGTAAAATGATATTTTACAATTATTGCCAAACGTTACAAGTGCCTGCAGGGTCACACACTTAGAACTGTTGATTCGAGCAGGTGGTTGAACCGTGGTTGGACTGTGGTTCGACCAAGTGGGTGGACCATGGCTGAACCTTGGTTGGACCATGGTTGGACCGAGTCATTTTAGGCTGATTTGGTTCACTAATTATCAGAATTATTGAACCAAAATTAATGTCATATGATGTGTAATCCCATTAATGCTTAGTGGAGCATCCATTAATGCTTAGTGGAGCATTAAGACATAGTGGAGACATGATTCGACTTAAAGTATAATCATGATGGTTAATGCATGATGATGTTGGCCATTGCCTCATTAATAAATGCATTAATTGTGTGTATAAATAGGGCTTGATGATGAGATTATCAAAACACTCAACATTCACACACAATTTAGATTACACACTTCATTCTTTGAGAAAGAAAGAAGCACATATAAACACTAGTTTCTAGCTCTCGAAAATTCTGTAGCTAGCACTGCGGTTCGGGAGTGCTCGGGTTAGTGATTGTGAGACGGTTGCTAGCAGTCATCAACGTTTCGTGTGGATACCGTAGAGGAACCGGATTTCTTGTCGGGTTCTTGCTGATTCTACAGTACAGTTGGGTGTAAGACCTCAACCAAGCAAGGTACGAAAAATTATTATTCGGTTTAGTTAGCTTCACTTGGATCCTCCATGAGTACCGGGTCTTTCCCCTGCATTTTGATTGTCAAGTTTGCATGCCCGGTTACTAACAGTGGTAGCGGAGCCTCTTGTGAAACGCTAAACCGAATTTGTTGTGCATATGTATGATTTGCTCATATTGATATATATGATATGCTGTATGTGATGTAGCATGTTCATGATATGTTGAATTCGTTTTTGTATGTGTGATATATGTTGAGGTTTGTTTTGTCAAAAGTGTTTGACAACAAGTACTTGATTGGTATGTGACATCAATCAAGGTGTTTTTGGCAGTAAGTCGAATGAGTTCGACAAGGAAAATCGATTGTCGGTTTTCGTATAGATCGATTGTCGTTCTAGTACGATTGTCATCCTTTGTCAGGTGCAAGGTTGTGAATTAATACACTGTGCAAGTGAGTCCTGTCTAGGAGGCTGGGTTTTAAGTGAACCTTTGTTCCTCCAGTCTTTCCTGGGGATTTATCTTGGAATGATAATTCTGTCTTAGGAGATCGGCTACGTCATCTTTCCTGGGAATTATCGAATCAGTTCAATACACTTCTTGTACGGGCACTATTCACCACAAGAAATTTCCTAGATTGAGGAGCTAGTCAGTCTTTGATCACAAGTTAAACATCGATGTTCAAGAGTTAAACATCGATGTTCTTGAACACTGCCAAGTAGTTGGGAGAATCAGATTCTCACGACATCGATGTTCTTATGTATTTTTGGTTTCCAATTTTACTAAACATCAATATATGATTTATCAAGAACATGCATATGATGTATAGGAATAATATGTTGATGTAAATATTAAGTTCCTCTTGTGTTGCCTTCCATGATAAGCACTCATCATTGCTTAGATCAATACTTGGTAGGTTTTGCCAAAGCAAGGTGCCAATATTTATCCTAGCAAGGTGCAACGGGATAATTGTAATATCCGAACTGCTTGTTATGGATTGAACTTAACTAGGTCATCTCAATAGGATTGAGGACTTAGAGGCAAGGAGTTGAGCTAAGTCTATGAGATAGACAAGAACAAGTGTTGTTCACTCAACTATCCAAGAGTTACATGAGATGTAATTGACAAGAGTTGTCTACCTAAATAACTATGATATAAGTGATCAGCCAAAGCTGACTTATCTTGTAGTGAAATATGGATATTGGCCTACTCATAATTATCTTGATTTATTTAGTAGGAGCATCATTTAATAAAATTCCTTATTAAGTGATTTTATGAATACATGACTCTTGTTTGTGTAAGTTGATCAATGTTGTAGAGTTATTATGCCACAAAACACTAGTACACAATCTCTGCGATCGGTCCTTGAGAAGGAAAAGCTGAATGGGAATAACTTCCTAAAGTGGCATCGCAATTTGAGGATAGTCCTCAAACAAGAAAAGAAGTTGTATGTCCTTGAAGGGCCTGTTCCTAATGAACCGGCGCCTACTCCTCCTAAGGTGGGAAGAGATGCTTACAAGAAGCATGTTGATGATGCATTGGATGTTGCATGCCTTATGCTTGTTATCATGGACTCTGAGCTTTAGAAGCAACATGAGAACTTGGATGCGTTCGATATGATCGAACATCTGAAAATGCTTTTTGAAGAGCAAGCAAGGCATGAGAGGTATGAGACCTCTAAGGCATTGTTCCAATGCAAGATGGCTGAGTCATCACCGTGGAGACCTCATGTGCTCAAAATGATTGGATTCATTGAGAGCCTTGAGGGTCTAGGTTTTCCTTTGCAAAAGGAGTTGGCTGTTGATCTAGTCCTGCAATCGTTGCCGGATAGTTACAACCAATTTGTCATGAATTTCAATATGAATCATCTTGACAAATCCTTGTATGAGTTGCTTAACATGTTAGGAACAGTTGAGCAACAGATGAAGGCAAATAATTCCAACAGCATATTGATGGTTGGAAATGGCAAAGGAAAGGGTAAAGCCAAGTTTTACAAGAAGAAGAAATGTGCCAAAAAGTTTAGTGCATGTGCATTTTCTTGTTCCCATGTGCTGAAACCCAAAGGTGGTATTGCAAAGGAAGCGCAATATTTCCATTGCAACAAACTTGGCCATTGAAAGCATAACTGCCCTATTTACCTTGAAGAGGTGAAGAAACAGAAGGGAAGTAAGACTACCACTTCAGGTATTTTTGTTATAGAAGCTAATATCTCTATCTCTGCATCATGGGTATTAGATACCGGATGTGGTTCTCACATTTGTGTAAATGTGCAGGAACTGAGAAAGAGTAGAAGATTAGCGAAGGGAGAGATAGACCTGCGCGTTGGAAATAGAGCAAGAGTTGCTGCATCAGCCGTAGGGACTTACCATCTTTCTTTACCGAGTGGTTTGGTTTTGGAACTTGATGATTGCTATTATGTTCCTACCATAAGCAGGAATTTGATTTCTGTTTCTTGTCTGGACAAGAAAGGTTTTTCATTTGTAATAAAGAACAATTGTTGTTCTATTTATTTCAATGATATTTATTATGGTGGTGCATATTTGAGCAATGGTTTGTACGTTCTAAACCTAGAAACACCAATCTATAACATTAATACGAAGAAGGTTAGATTAGGAATTTGATTTCTGTTTCTTGTCTGGACAAGAAAGGTTTTTCATTTGTAATAAAGAACAATTGTTGTTCTATTTATTTCAATGATATTTATTATGGTGGTGCATATTTGAGCAATGGTTTGTACGTTCTAAACCTAGAAACACCAATCTATAACATTAATACGAAGAAGGTTAGATTAAACGATTCTAATGAAACCTATCTCTGGCATTGTCGATTGAGCCATATAAACGAGACTCGTATTTCTAAACTCCATAAAGATGGACTTTTAGACTCATTTGATTTTGAATCATATGAGACATGTGAGTCATGTTTATTAGGCAAAATGACGAAGGCTCTTTTTGCTAGTAAAGGTGAAAGAGCTTCGGACTTGTTAGGTCTTATACATTCTGATGTATGCGGACCTATATCAACACAGGCTAGAGGTGGATTTCAATACTTCATTACATTTACTGATGATTACAGTAGATATGGCTATGTGTATCTAATGAAGCACAAGTCAGAATCCTTTGAAAAATTCAAAGAATTCAAGAGTGAAGTACAGAATCAACTCGGCAAGAGTATTAAAATGCTTCGATGTGATCGAGGAGGTGAATACTTAGACCAAGATTTTCTTGATCATCTAAAGCAATGTGGTATTGTATCACAACTTACTCCACCAAGTACGCCTCAATGGAATGGTGTATCTGAAAGGAGGAATAAAACTTTGTTAGACATGGTTCGTTCTATGATGAGTCAAGCTGACCTTTCTTTTTTCATTTTGGGGACATGCATTATTGAGTGCTGCATTTGCACTTAACCGTGTTCCATCTAAATCGGTTGAAAAGACACTATATGAGAAATGGACTGGGAAGCGTCCCAATTTGTCTTTTATGAGGATTTGGGGTTGTGAGGCTTACGTGAGACATCAAGCATCAGACAAACTCGGCCCTAAATTTGACAAGTGCCTTTTTGTTGGATATCCTAAGGAAACTAAAGGACATTATTTCTATAATACCACAGAGCATAAAGTGTTTGTTGCTCGTACTGCTATTTTTCTAGAAAGAGAATTTATTTCTAGAGAGATCAGTGGGAGGAAAATAGAACTCGAAGAAGTTTGAGGTATTGAGGCTGAGATAGAATAAGGACAGGAACCACAAGTTGTTGTGGGTAAGAATCCTGTACCTGTAACATACAAACCGCGTAGGTCTGATAGGACTCGGTATGAGCCTGAGAGATATGGATTTCTTATGACTCATACTGGAGATGTGATGCTCATTGATGAGAATGAGCCCACTTCCTATCAGCAAGTTATTATGGGTTCAGACTCTAAGAAGTGGCTAGAAGCCATGAATTCAGAGATGGAATCCATGTATGAAAACAAGGTTTGGACCTTGGTTGATCCACCTGAAGGGATAAAACCCATAGGGTGCAAATGGGTCTTTAAGAAAAAGACCGACATGGATGGTAATGTGATTACCTTTAAAGGGAGACTGGTTGCGAAAGGTTTCAAGCAAGTTCATGGTATTGACTATGATGAAACTTTCTCGCCAGTTGCCATGGTTAAATCCATCCGGATTCTATTGGCTATAGCAGCATACCATGATTATGAGATATGGAAAATGGATGTCAAAACCGCTTTCCTTAATGGAAATCTTTTAAGGATGTGTACATGACACAACCTGAAGGTTTTGTCGATCCAGAGAATGCTAATATGGTATGCAAGTTGCAAAGATCCATTTATGGATTGAAGAAAGCTTCTAGGAGTTAGAATCTTCGTTTTAATGAAGTGATCAAAGAGTTTGGTTTCATTAAAAATGAAGATGAACCATGTGTTTACAAGAAGGTTAGTGGGAGCATTATCGTTTTCTTGTTATTGTATGTTGACGACATTCTACTCATTGGGAATGATATTCCAACACTACAGTCTGTAAAGACTTGGTTAGGAAAGAATTTCTCAATGAAGGACTTGGGAGAAGCTGCCTACGTGCTAGGTATAAAGATCTATAGAGATAGATCCAAAAGGCTTCTTGGGCTAAGTCAAAGTACATATATTGACAAGGTGCTAAAGAGGTTTAGCTTGCAAGATTCCAAGAAAGGTTTCTTGCCCATGTCACATGGCATATCTCTCTCAAAGAATCAATGTCTTAGTACATCTAAGGAGAGAGAGCGGATGAGTAAGAACCCTTATGCATCTGCAATAGGATCTATCATGTATGCCATGCTATGTACTCGACCGGAAGTTGCATATGCTTTGAGTGTCACAAGCAGATATCAATCTGATCCCGGTGAGAGTCACTGGACAGCGGTTAAGAACATCCTTAAGTACTTAAGAAGGACTAAGGATGCATTCCTTGTCTATGGAAGCGTTGATGAGCTTGTTGTAAAGGGTTACACAGATGCTAGCTTCCAAACAGACAGGGATGATTTTAGATCGCAGTCAGGTTATGTGTTTTGTCTTGGAGGTGGTGCTGTTTGCTGGAAGAGTTCCAAGCAAGAAACAGTTACCGACTCTACAACTGAGGCTGTGCAAAGTTCCTTCTGAGAACTCTGTAGCAGATCCATTGACAAAGCCTCTCACATAGCGGAAGCACGATGGTCATGCTACATCCATTGGTATTCGATACATGGATGATTGGCTTTAGTGCAAGTGGGAGATTGTTAGTGTAATATGCCCAAAAGCCAATTATTGGATGATTGTATATAGTCATGTATATACATTAAGATTATTCCAATAAATATGTTTATGTGATAAACGCTTGCACATATTTATAACCCTAGAATATTTTATATTCTTAAATGTCCCTAGTCGATTATTATTATGGATGGGTTGTAATAATAAGACTAGCGTATGTTGAGAATTATATGAGATATGAATTCTACATACGGGTATAAGTTAGAGAACTTGTGGTCTGGACTGACCCAACATAAGAACACTACATGGAACGTTATATGATTGTCATTAGTGGTTCTTATATGTATTGTCCTTTGACCTGAGATCATCAAGGTTCCCAACATGTTAGTCATATACTTTGATATTACTCTTGGCTATTCGTAACTGAGTAGACCTTAGTGGTTCTTATATGTATTGTCCTTTGACCTGAGATCATCAAGGTTCCCAACATGTTAGTCATATACTTTGATATTACTCTTGGCTATTCGTAACTGAGTAGACCTTAGTGTATTCATTGGGTATATGATAAGTGTGTAGTGGGTTTTGTATGATCAAGATGGAATTCGTCTAACCCATATAACGGGTATATTATCAGTTGGGCCTCTTGATAAAGTTGAACTGTAAATGCATGGCCATGCTTGGATTATGTGATATGGTGATATCACTAGTATCCGTTTTACACAGTTAACTCGGGGATCAAGAAACTTGGATTAAACATATACGAGAATGACTTATTCCATGTCTCGTGTTTAATCTTGATAATGTGACGAAAGGACGATGACATGCTTCCGAGGCATATTGAATCAGTACTGATCTTGTCGTTTGGGTAGCAATGATGTGTTGCTAGACACCGCTCACTGTTTATAATTGTAAAATGAGATTTTACAATTATTGCCAAATGTTACAAGTGCCTACAGGGTCACACACTTAGAACTGTTGATTCGAGCAGGTGGTTGAACCATGGTTGGACCGTGGTTCGACTAAGTGGGTGGACCATGGTTGAACCTCGGTTGGACCATGGTTGGACCGGGTCATTTTAGGCTGATTTGGTTCACTAATTATCAGAATTATTGAACCAAAATTAATCCCATATGATGTGTAATCCCATTAATGCTTAGTGGAGCATCCATTAATGCTTAGTGGAGCATTAAGACATACTGGAGACATGATTAGACTTAAAGTATAATCATGATGGTTAATGCATGATGATGTTGGCCATTGCCTCATTAATCAATGCATTAATTGTGTGTATAAATAGGGCTTGATGATCAGATTATCAAAACACACAACATTCACACACAATTTAGATTACACCCTTCATTCTTTGAGAAAGAAAGAAGCACATATAAACACTAGTTTCTAGCTCTCGAAAATTCTGCAGCTAGCACTGCGGTTCAGGAGTGCTCGGGTTAGTGATCGTGAGACGGTTGCTAGCAGTCATTAACAGTTTATGTGGATACCGTAGAGGAGCCGAATTTCTTGTCGGGTTCTTGCTGATTCTACACTACAGTTAGGTGAAAGACCTCAACCAAACAAGGTCCGAAAAATTGTTATTCGGTTTTGTTAGCTTCACTTGGATCCTCCATGAGTACCAGGTCTTTCTGCTGCATTTTGATTGTCAAGTTTGCATGCCCGGTTACTAATATTTTGTTGGGGCAGCCACTAGCCCAAGTAGCCATGAAACAATTCCATAATGCTATGGGGAAATATGCATTGGTTGAGGATATGATGAGAGGAATCCAACTCCATAACGCGACACTAACCCGGGAAAGTTTGAATGCGAAGAGGAACCTTGAGGATCTCAACGATCAATTTGGTGTAAGCAATTGGGATGATTGGGGTGAACGTCAAGATCTGATGAACGCTCAAGATCTCAAGATTGTGCAATGATGGAAAGGGGTGAGGAAAATGGACCAGGAGCTGATGATGAAACATTGGTGATCAGGGTTCAACAAGATGACCCAAAGGAAACTGTCACCATAGTTCCATAGAGGAAGCTTGTTATCCGGACAAGATAGAGTGGGCGACGGAGAAGGATGTTTGAAGCTACTAAGGGGATAGGAGGAAGTTATGTTACCATTTAGAGTCCAGTTTTTCTGTCATATTTTAGAATAAAGAGGATTGAGGCGTGTCCTTGTTAACCTCAACTCAAAGAGTCGATACCATGTGTCTGATGTCCCTTTTGTTAACGTCATGAAATGAATGCTTCTTACTTCCGATGAAATTTAGAATTTTAAGTCTTATGAAAATTTGTTGGCTTGGCTTGGGAATCATAAAATGAACTACGAAGACCTGATCCAGTAAGTTCAAGTTTGTCTCTAAGTTTTTTTAAGTGCCTGGCTCATGAAGTCTCTTCATCGAAAAAAAAAGAAAAAAGAAAAAAAGAAAAAGAAAAAAAAAGAAAAAAACATTTTGGCTTCATGACCAATGTGCCATTTTATGTATCTGTCATTATTTTGTAAGATTTAGAAAGACTGAATATTAAATTTATTGGTACATAGGTAGCTCAGGGATGAGTCCGGTCTAAACAATTTTGGTTTCTAAGCTAAGTCGATAGAAAGTAATAAGGGTTAACATTGAGTCCAGTTCATTCGGAGTAGCTTGAAGCATTTGAAGGGGTGTCCCCGAATTCCTACAAGTCACATGCCTTTCATCCCATTGACCAAGATTAAGCCATCCTTCAGATGTGTCACCATCAAAATCTCAAGTTTCCCACCGCCCATCCCGACATTGGATCACATGTCCTTAGTAAAAAAAAATTAATAAAAATGCAAAATAAAGAGAAGGGGAATCAGTCCGCTAGGTTGAAAACCCGAAAGGGCGGCCTAGGCAAAAGTTAGGACGTGCCCGCTAGGTTGAAAACCCGAAAGGGCGATCTAGGCAAAAGTTAGGGCTAAATGAAGCTCGGAAAAATTTGGGAAGTGTGCTCATTGACAATACAAGTTGCTATCAAGGGTGGTTTTTCAAACGAGAAGTGGAAGAACCTAGTGATTTCGTGAAAACCCATTAAATCTACGCTTGAGCTAGCTCAATACCCATGACACATGACTCGACCGTTTTCAAAGATTGCATGCATGATTGCATTTCATAAATAAGGGAAGAAAAATACACATGCATCAGGAAGAAGAGGATAGGTTCATTAAAAGTACACACATCTAGTGTCTAGGACATGCATACATCACATACACAGATCAAGACCGCCTCTTCTTGCTGTGGGACTGACGAGTCGGCCGGAAGCACTCCTAGATAGTATCTTTGGAGTCACCTGAAGCATGATCTGAAGCAGGTGGGACTGGCTGAGGGATAGTAGAAGGGACGATAGTTCCATGGGGCCGAGAGTCTCGAGGTAGTGGCACAGGGAGAGCACATCCGCCTTCCCTCACGCAGGAGGTCAACTCTCATATCCGAATAGCCTGAGCCGTCAAAGTTGCCTTCGCGCGGCCAAGCAACGTCCAGAGCCGAGAAGCCTCGGCTGTTGGGAGCTGTCATCAACAAAGAATTAGTCAGATCATAAAGGCAAGAGAAAACATACATAAAGCATGAATGCAAAGGAAGGTACCGAAATGATGCCGGCCGGAAATGGAGGAAAGTCGGGAGGAAGATCCTCGGAAAAGGGAACTCGGCAACGCCTGTAAGCATCATCAAAAGACTTGAAATCGGCCTCGCATGCAGGGAGGATAGGCTGAGATGTGGATGAAGACGCCCCGGTATTCCTCCTCCTCCTCCTAGAAGCAGAACTTTGTTGCGAAGGGCCGGCACTAGCAACTGATCCTTCTTCTCCCATGGTGGTCAGCAGAGGCATCAGATGCATTCTGACGAAGGCTGAATAATCATCAAACTCACCCAGGTCGTCAATGTGCTCATTAAGGCCATCTTCATTGGGGATCTCTGCTCTCTGAAACATCCTGCATAGAAAGGGGTGGATCTCCTGGTATCCATATCTCTCCCACGGTCTGCGCACAAACCCGGTCCCCAAGGAACCATACCTTCGTGCCGAGATACCCGATCATGCATCGAGTATGGTCCATGCTACGAACGATGTCATTGCCGTCCACCAACCTGTTGTGATACGCCTTAAATGGTTCAAGCCGAACCTATCCATGCACGGGCAATAAAGGGAAAGTCAGATATACACTCTAGAAGGAAAGAAGGAAAATTGAGAGGATGTACTTTATTCGATGTGGCCACTTGATCATTGTAGCGGCGAGCCCGTTCTCGGTCGTAAGCATGAACCCGAGATCCGTGACCTGGGAACCCCAACGGAGAGAGATCTGCCAAAACTCCTCGGTAGATGTCAATTTCGGGGCAGACAACCCGATATACTCTTGGCCCCATACCTACGCAGGTCACTTGGTTAGTAAGAGAAAGGGAGATATTAGAGCGTGGTAACACAATGAAGAAGAAGACGATATACCTCCCAAATCCAAGCCGAACCATAGAAATATTTTGATGTGCCCCTAGAAAATTTGGTCATCTCTTGGTAGGCATTTGCAAACCCCGCCGAAGCCCAATCAACCCATGGCCTATCCAGATGGACAAGTGATGCCAGCAAATCGCATTGGACCCGGTCGCTACCCGTGGCGAAAATAGTCCTACACAGCCTCACTAGGATCAAACCTCGGGCCCGTTGTTCCACTGTCCCCGCATAACCAGGAGCCAGCAAAAAGTCCTACAGCCACTTGGGAGACACCATACCATGGCGGGCCCACCTAGGCTCGAGGCCTACTAACTCCTGGAACCGGTCAATGCCCAACTGCTGATCAAAGGTGACCGGTGCGCCATCAAATACCAGCCCAGTGATGTGAACAAAGTCCGGAGGGAGCATCGTCAACTCCCCGCAAGCTAAATGGAAAATGTTGGTGGTGTCCCACCGCCTCTCGCCAAGAGCTGACACCGCTTGTAAATCGACCTTGTCTCCCCAAAAAGTGCGGAAGAAGTCCCATAACCTGACCCTCTCGATGATCTCTCGAACAGGTCCGTTCCTTTTGACATGTTCCCGAATGAGAAGGCGAGCGGTAACTCCGGCATGGCTCCGTTGTTGATCCTCCCCGACCTATGTAAATACCCCACAAGAAGTCAATACTCACGCCCCCTCGGGCTCGGTAAAATTAAACAAAGACCGCATATGTCAAGACATGCATTATGAGAGTAAAATTGCATACTAGCATCGTCATTTTCAACATCTTAGCATAGTTTTATTTACGGATTAAAACAGAAGAAAGTCACAAAATCCGTCCCGGTGAAGTTTTAAATTGACCAAAATTGGAACAAGCCCATTAATACCCAGTCACCCAACATCAAGAATATGCATTCACAACAACGTAACAGCACCCGAATCACCCGAAATCATTCAAATTCACCAAGAACCCTAAACCCCCAATTGGCAAAACTCCAATTCATGACTTCTTATGTCTAATCCATCAATTAGGCATGAAGGAAAGCATTATGGGCATCTTAGGAGTATTTCTAAACAATCAAACACGACATGCACCACATAAAGTCGAATTCAAGAAGCACGTTGGGCATAAACCCGAATTTCAACCAAAACAAAGGTTTGATGAGCTTTGATGAATAAGAATCACTTACTTGGACTTTGTCAAGTTGGGAGGATATGTGCCTATCAGGAGACTTCAACAATAGGCTCCGATTTTCTTCCGGATTAGATTTTGGGCAGTAGTTCTTCATGGAAATTCTCTTGTGATGTGGAAGAGTTGAGAGGTGTAAGATTTGAGGGGAAGGATGAGAGAGATTTGGAGAGTGTTTTCGGGGTATGGGGAGGAGGGGTTGAGAGGTTTTTGGTTATTTTCGAGTGTATTCAGTGAAATAAGAGAAGAGAGAGGGGAAAAGGGGGGTTTTTAAACCCGCAGGAGCGCGGGCGGTCATGTCGAGAAGACCGCCCAGGCTTGGTGGTCATCCCCACATGACCGCCACCAGCTGGCGGGCTTCTTGGAATGACCGCCAAAATGTTGTTCGATCTCCCGCCTATTTTTGACGGGCCCCACAACCCGGAATAACTTTTTCTCCAAAATATAACCCCGGTGTGCGTATTTTTGGATCCCAATAATGAGCACGTTTGTCTGTTTCATTAAAACTTAAGCGTCGAACGATTTTTTTTCATAAAGAACCCGTCCTCTAAGCCTAGAGATGAGAAAAACGGTTGTGAATGGATCCCAAATAGAACTGGCCGCGAGATAGACCATCCTGAAACCGAGATGCAGATGAGCTTTAAAAGGAACAGATCCTGAAGCTGTATGGGAGTCGCCAGGTGTTCTACTTTCATCTTAGGGGCATCTGCCCCTAAGATAGAAGTAGAATTGATGAGAGTCATTAGGGGCAGATACCTCTAAATGTAGAGTGGATGAAGATGTTGCGGGATAGATATCCCAGGGATGTTGTCCCGACATAGAGGAGCACCATAGACGATGTAGATGAACCACAGGATGATTCCCATTAGCTCTTGGGACCAGAAAAATCCCAAAACCCCCGAGATGAGATGAGATCCTCACGGGAGGGCGACAATATCCCTAGTTAACATAGGTGAGATGATCCTAGTTAGCAAAACCCTCGCGGGAGGGTGATAATATCGTTAGTTGGCAAAATCCCCACGGGAGGGTGATAATATCCTCAGTTGGCAAAATCCTCACGGAAGGGCGACAATATCCCTAGTTAACATAGATGAGATGATCCTAGTTAGCAAAACCTCCGCGGGAGGGTGATAATATCGTTAGTTGGCAAAATCTCCACCGGAGGGTGATAATATCCTTAGTTGGTAAAATCCTCACGGGAGGGCGACAATATCCCTAGTTAACATAGGTGAGATGATCCTAGTTAGCAAAACCCCCGCGGGAGGGTGATAATATCCTTTGTTGGCAAAATCCCCACGAGAGGGTGATAATATCCTTAGTTGGCAAAATCCCCACAGGAGGGTGACAGTATCCTTAGTTGGCAAAATCCCCACGGGAGGGTGATAATATCCTTAGTTGGCAAAATCCTCACAGGAGGGCGACAATATCCCTAGTTAGTATAGGTGAGATGATCCTTTGTTAATGACTTTTGGGACCAGGAAAATCCCAAAAGAAACCCCAGGATGAGATGATTCCCGGTAGCTCTTGGGACCAGGAAAATCCCAAGAGATGAGATGAGTCAATCGCAAACCTCGAGATGAGATGATTCTCGAGATGGAGCATGTGATGCTCCAACCATTGGCCCACAACACTCACATTTGTTATCCAAATTTGGTTGTTCCTTCCTTGCGTTGCTTCGTCTTTAAGTTTTAAAGACTCACCAACGAAGGGCTTCTGTGAAGACCCAAATTTGACCCATGAAAATTATATTAAGATTAGACTCCAGACATGTTTGAATCATAAGATTGATGAGATAGTCTTGGATTGAAGCATGGATGGGGTTTAATTTTACTAGAATTTATACATTATAGTAATTAAGACTTTCATATGCCTAGGATTATTGAAACGATTTAATCATAGGATATGTTAAGGACTAAATTGCTAAAATGTACTTTATCTCATTAAATTTGGGCTTGTTTATTAAACCCAATTATATTTATTCTTGGGTTGAAGAGAAATGTAAGGGTCCAATTTAATAAGGTATGGACTTCTCTTTAGAGTTGCACAACCCATTAACACCTTGCTTGCAAACAAATTTTGCTCTGATTTTCGTAGAAAATCAGAGTTAAATCATTCCTTAATAGCAAGAATGTTTTTGGTATGATTTTGGCTTAAAATGAGGAATCAATGTGTAATTAGTCAATTAGGAGATGATTGAGAGGATTCTGAGCAGTCTAGGGGTTAATTACGCGGTAGGATCAATCAGGGAGAAATTAGGGGAGAATCGGGACCGAAAAAGGAAAGAACGGGTGAGACGCGCAGGCGCGGGCGGTGGGCCTGGGCGGTCTTCCACCCATGACCGTCCGGCCTGGCTGTCATTGATGCACATGAAATATGCATAGCTTTAGTCATGATTTTAGATATATTTACTCTCAATTTATCATGATTATATGCCTTGCTTTGCATTATTTCATCTTATTCCCTTAAATTCCATCCCTTACTGTATGATTAGTGATTCCAGGTGCATTTCAAAGGATTTTGGAGATTTTATTGGAGAATTCAAAGAAACAGCCTTTGGCACAGCATGAGCCTATTTGACAGCCTGTTGTTCATTGCAGAATCAGTAAAAGGCCACGAATCCCCTTCCAATCACAAGTTATCCGCTGGATTTCACCACCTTTGCCATGATCCACGAAGGCATCACGCCACTCCATCAATCTAAAAAAGAGCTGAAATCAATTGCACAGAAAAATAGGAAGAAATCGCATAGAGCCTCAAGCACAGGCCCAGCACAGGCTCAGCCTGTGGAATCTACTGATGACAAGAACGTAAAGATAAGAATATTAAACTCAGCCACTTGCAGAACTTTCAACTCTACAATCATGACCTGAGCGACTCAAAAGACTTTAAGCATGGGAAAGAGGGGATAATCATCACACCCAAAGAATTTAACCATTAAAGAACCATTATCCTCCCCCTAAGTCTTCTAAAAATCTGCAGATTTGCAGATTTCACCTATTCGGCACACCTCCCATGGTGCCTTACCTCGAGGAGCACGATGGGCAACTGAAGCTCAACTTGCCCAACTGCCATACCTTCCAGCACATGGGAGAGAAGAGAAAAGAGGATTTTGCACTATAAAAGAGAGGGAAAAAGGAAGAGCACACATCGAACTGAACCCTCGATCAACACCCATAACTTGCAGAAGTTCTTGGAACAAAGGGTTCAAGGGAAAACACGATGCTGCAGCCTTTTCTGGGCAGAAATCGTGTTGTCCCTAACCTCCAGAATTGTTCCAAACATTATGCTACTTTTAATTTTTTTTGATTTTGTAACCTTGATTTTGAACTAAACAAACCCTTTTAGGTTAAAGGGGTGAAGCATGTCTCTGTTCTTAGTGCAATAAATTGCCCTTCATATGTTCTTAACCGTTTTTCTTGTTTGGTTGTTGTAAACTCGCTCCATGTTTGAGTCTTGATCAAACCCATACATGATTATAGGTAGCTAGGTGAAGGACCGAAAGGAGAAACCGTAATTGCTGGAACAACAACAACCAACCCTTAGCTCTTAGTTTCGAAAGAAATTAGGAACTAATTGAGGAATTAGCCTCAACACCAATTCTTAATCCCCTTAGTTTGACCAATATGAAAGCATTAGGATGAGTGAGAACTTTGGGAGGAACCTGTGAGTAAAAACAATTGGGTTTAGTATAGGTTGAGAGCGCCTGCAAGAACCAATCTAGTCAAGAAATGACACCACTTTTAATCTGATTCTTGATTGATTATTGAGCAATCTATCTTAAATTTAGTAGCATCTTAGCAAAGGACCGAAAGGAGAAGCCAAGTGAGCTTGACCAACAACAATCAGCCTTCACTCCCTAACCTTTCGAAAGAAGAAAGGGAGAGACTGTGGGTAATTAGCACCAACACCAACTTCACCTTTAAGTGGACGTCTGCTCTAGTAACAGGGAGTAGAAGGATGCTTAGAGAACTATCAATAAGATCGAAAGCTGTTGGTAGTACCTTAGGTTGGCAGCCCCTTCAAGACATCTTATTAAACACAGGGCGTCACACAGGCCTAGCCTGTGATGATGCTGTTAAGCAATTTAGAGCATAAAGGCGAGACTGTGAATCCCTGGATGCCTAAGATTTCACCAAACCTGATTCCCACCTACTTCAACACTGCTATTACGTTTATTCTCTTGCTTAATTCAATTTCCGATTGACACTCACCCCATAATCCGTTTTTGTTTAATTGTCTCAAGTCTAATTTGTCTTAGGTAAAGAGTAACAGACTCATCCCAGTCCCCGTGGATACGACCGTGATAGAGTACTACAACTACCCTGTGCGCTTGCAGGATTATTCTGTGACAGTAGAGAACTGCCCTACCAGTCATCCACAGGATGACCGCCGGCCATGGCGGTCATGCACCCCCAAAAACGCGTTTTCTCCCCGATTTTCGCCCGTAATCTGATTCTACTCGGTTTTGGCCCAGATTTTTGGCCATTACCTTGATCATTAAGTTGGTCCATGCCGCTAGGCTACCCAGAACACTATAAATATGACCCTCCTCTCACATTTCAAAGGACACACATTCTATTACACAAACACTCTCCATAAAGCTTTGAAGCTTGGAGAAACTCTATCTCTCCAAGCTTAGGAAATAGTTCCATAGGCAAAACTCTGGCAGAATTTCGTGGGTAGCATCATCCATTGAAGGCAGCAAAAGGGGAAAATAAAAAAGAACTCCAAGATTGAGTTGAGGGGTGGGAGGAACCTATGAGTGAAAACAAATGGGTTCAGTATAGGTTGAGAGCGCCTGTAAGAACCAATCTGTGTAATTGACCTTGTGTTCTCGACAGGCTCAGTCACGGACTCAGCACTGTCTCAGCCTGTTGCAGCATAGTCAAGAAAATGACACCACTTTTATTCTGATTCTTGATTGATTATTGAGAAGTCTATCTTAAATCTAGTAGTAGCTTGGCGAAGGACCGAAAGGAGAAGCCAAGTGAGCTTGACCAAGAACAATCAGCCTTCACTCCCTAGCCGTTCGAAAGAAGATAGAGAGAGACTGTGGGTAATTAGCACCAACACCAACTTCACCTCTAAGTGGACGTCTACTCTAATGACAGGGGGTAGATGGAAGCTTAGAGAACTATCAATAAGATCGAAAGCCGTTGATAGTACCTTAGGTTGGGAGCCCCTTCAAGACATCTTATTAAACACAGGGCATCATACAGGCCCAGCCTCTGATGATGCTGTTGAGCAATTTAGAGCATAAAGGCGAGACATGTGAACCCTTAGATGCCTAAGATTTTACTAAACCTGATTCCCACCTACTTCAACACTGCTATTACTTTTATTATCTTGCTTAATTCGATTTCTGATTGACACTCACCCCATAATCCATTTTTGTTTAATTGTCTCAAGTCTAATTTGTCTTAGGAAAGGAGTAGCACACTCATCCCAGCCCCTATGGATACGACCTTGATAGAGTACTACAACTACTCTGTGCACTTGCAGGATTAATCTGTGACAGTAGAGAACTGCCCTACCAAGTTTTTGGCACCGTTCCCGGGGACTGGCGCTTGACTCTTTTGCTTTTTATTTGATTTATTAGGCTTTTTATTACGTACCCCTTTTCTTTTTCCAAGTTTGA
Source organism: Turnera subulata (assembly GCA_028386065.3). Taxonomy (NCBI): domain Eukaryota; kingdom Viridiplantae; phylum Streptophyta; class Magnoliopsida; order Malpighiales; family Passifloraceae; genus Turnera; species Turnera subulata. The sequence goes on along the minus strand of JAKUCV010002551.1, from coordinate 229,580 downwards.
AGTTTTCAGGTGGTGCATTCCCCAAACCAAGAGCAAGCAACCAGCTCTAATTTTCCACCAGGAGATCGACAAAACATGGCGGACAGACCCAATGACGGAGCGCAACAAGGCATTGAACAGGCTCAGCCTGTTCGACCCTACATCCCCATGTCCCAGCTCCTACAACCACCAACCACCATCATCCACAACAGTACAGTCATTCCAGATATAGATGCTCCATATGAGAACAGAACCAACTTGCTGAGCATGCTGGAGAGGCGCACCTTTGGAGGCATCCCCTCTGAAGATCCAAACTCGCACTTGCAGAACTTCCTGCGAGTGTGCAGTACAGTGAATATAGCAGGGATGACCAAGGAGCAGCTATAAATGAGAGTGTTCCCATTCTCACTCAGAGAAGCGGCATTCGAATGGCTCAACAACCATAAAGCAGGCCATTTCACTGACTGGGACAGTCTAGTCAGAGCTTTCTTGAAGGAGTACCATCCCTCAAGCAAAGCTGCAAGTTTAAGGCAGCAGCTCATTGGTTTCTCTCAACGCTATGATGAATCAATTCGTGATGCTTGGGAGCGTTTCAAGGGATTACTCAGAAGATGCCCAAACTACCAAATTGATGAGGCCGTACAGCTAGAACAATTCTACTGTGGTCTATGTGATGAAGATCAGAACACCTTGGACAAGATGGCCAATGGTGCATTCTTGGACAAGGACTATAATGATGGAGTAGTCATTCTAGAGGCGTTGTCCAAGATAAAGACCCAAGTCAGGGGAGTCAAATCCTCTGGAATAATTGGTGTAGACAGAGTAACTAAGCTTGAGGCAGAGATAGAAGTCCTTAGGAAGCAACTAGGGGCTGCTCAAGTCAAGACAGCCTCGGCCACAGCCCCAGACTGTGAAGGCTATGGAGGACCTCACGGTACATCCAGTTGCCCACTCTTTACCGAATGCGATTCTAAGTAAACTCACTACATCCAGCAAAAGCAGGGCCCATATGGAAACACTTATAATCCATCCTGGAGGAACCATCCAAACTTGTCTCGGAAGGGACCAGCCGAGGAGAGGATTCCACAACAGGCCCAATACCAGAGACAGAACTAGGGAGGACAGCCATAATACCAAAGGCAAGGTCAAGAAGGACAGCAAGGCAACAACACCGACATAATGACCATGTAGCAGTCCGTCCTGAAGAAACAGAACAAAATAAGTGAGGAGATCGGCCAACTTAAATCCCACAATAGAATCCTCGAAAATAATATTGCCCAACAAGCCTCCATGTCCACTAGCAAAAAAGGAGCTCTCCTAGAAAAGCCAACAGAGAACCCAAGAAATGAGCATGTCAAGACTGTGACACTTCGTAGTGGGAAGAAGTTGAGAGACACAGTACCAAAACTGCCTCAGACTGAAGAGCATCATGCATCGACATCCAGTTCTGGACAGACAGTGCAGGCACAGACTGAGTCTGTGTCTGAGCCTGTTAGTGAGGCTGTGAGCACAAGAAGAGTTGAGAACCAGCCTCAGACCGTTCTACCTTATCAACCTCTGCTCCCAGACCCAGAGGTGTACCACAAATCCAAACTGGAGAAGCAATTCCGTAAGTTCAAGGAGATGCTGAGTAAGCTATATGTCAATGTACCCTATAGTGATGTGGTTACACAAATGCCTTCACATGCTAAATTCCTTAAGGATATTTTGACGAAGAAGAGAACTATTGATGACATTGAGACTGTAGCCATGACGGCCCAGGGAAGCTCTCTTATTCAACACCATCCACCCAGAAAGTGTTCAGACCCAGGAAGCTTTACAATCCCTTGCAACATCGGGGACAAGAAAATTGAAGGAGCCCTGTGTGATTTAGGGGCTAGTTTCAGCCTGATGAGCTGTTGGAGGGAGATTTCCAACACACCGGGCTACAACTCTTCCACCAGTGGTGCCACATTTTTCCACAGTCGCAGCCTCAGAATCATTCAGCACTTCCTGGCACATAACATTTATGACCGGAACCGGAGTCGCCTGACAATGCAAACCGAGGAGCTTTTTATTCTGTACTGCATGGTTCACAGACAGCCCCACAACACAGGATGCTTCATTCTCTGCCGCCTCTACACACAGCGGCAGGCCCAGTACCTTCCAGGCGCGGGGATAATAACAGCACTGGCACGGCACTTTGCCACTCCCCTCCACCAGTTCCAGGAAGTTGAAGGAACGGTTTGGATCGACGGCACCATTCTCAACCGCCTCAACCTCCCCGCACCACAGCCTGAGGAACAGGCTGAGCAGAGGAATAGCCTGAGGAACAAGCTATAGGAGTAAAAGCAGCACAGGGCGAGGCACAGCCTCAAGGACAGCCCCACAACAATCCGGACAAACAGCAGCCACAGGGAGCCCCTCCAGCAGCACCACAGCCTCAGGCACAGGCCCAGGCTGTTACTCGGGACTAATTGTTGGATATTCTGGAGCAAATGCAGGATTGGATTGGTCAACAGATCATTCCAGTCCTCCAAAACCAAAACCGCCTACAAGAGACCCTCAATGCTCAAGGGGAACGTTAGCAGCGCCTCCAGGAGAGCATTTCTGCGCAAGAGATCCGCCTCACAGGCTCAATGGGGGAAATGCGCACTAGCATCACTCGGGGCATCACAAAACTGAGGAGGAATGGGGAGATAGAGGCCCGTGTTATGCGAGAATTCCATAACCAATACACGAGCCAGCAAGTCCAATTGACCGAAACCCGCACCAACCTCCTCAACATGGCAAGGCACTGACCAGGGTGCCGCCAGCACCACCTTAACCACCATCCGGGAAGAAGAGGCCCAGAAACTAACTTTTGTTAGTTTCTGGTATGCTATATGACACTCATATACAAGATAAACATGCAGCGAAATTTCCGAAAACAACACAGGAACACATGTGAAGCATATAAACCGAATAACAATTTTCCGTACCTGAAAGGTTAGGATCTTCCATCTAACTGAAGTGCCGGAATCAGTAAGAGCCAGATGTAAGCCTCGCCCCTCTATGGTATCCACACAAACCGTTGTAACCGGCTGAAGAACGTCTCACGACTTCAACCCGAGCTCTCCCGAACTGGTGTGCTAGCAACAGATTTCCGGGAGTTGTGTTTGTGGTGTTTTCTTTCTTCTTTCTCAAGAAGATGTGTGTGTGTTTTGCCTCTGAAAATTTTCAGACCTCAAGACCCTCTCAAAGCTCTGAAAAACCTCAAGCAAGTGAGGAGGAAGGCTAGAGCAATCAGATTACTCAACCCCATCAAATCCATAATGTAGTGGAGTTAATGGCCAACAAGGTGGACCATTAAGCAACATGATTATGTCTCCCACTAGTGCACCAACACACCAACTCATCAAAGCACTAAGTTTGGTCAATTATTCTGACAATAATTCAACCAAACCAGCCCAAAAACGACCCTGGTCCAACCACGGTCCAACCGCGGTCCAACCACACCTTGGTCGAACCATGGTCCAACCACGGTTCAACCACCTGCTCGAATCAACGGCTGTATGTGTGTGACCCTGTAGGCACTTGTAACGTCCGACAATAATTGTAAAATCTCATTTTACAATTATAAGCAAAGAGCGGCGTCTAGCAACACATCATTGCTACCCGAACGGCAAAATCAGTACTGATTCTAAATGCCTCGAAACATGTCATCGTCCCTTCGTCCCATTACCAAGATTAAACCGAGACATGGAATATGTCAATCTCGTATATGTTTAATCTCGGTTTCTTGATCCTCGAGTTAACAGTGTAAAACGGATACCAATGATATCACCATATCATAATCCGAGCACGGCCGTGCATTTACAGTTCAACTCTATCAAGAAACCATCCGATAATATACCCGTTATATGGGTTGGACGAATCCCCTCTGGATCATACAAAACCCACTACACACTTATCATAAACCCAATGATTACCCTTAAGTCCACCCAGTTACGGATGACTAGGAATAATATCAAAGTATATGACTCAGATGTTGGGAACCTTGATGATCTCAGGTCTAAGGACAATACATATAAGAATCGCTATCGATAAACATATAACGCTCCATGTAGCATTCTTATGTGGGTCGGTCCAGTCCACAAGTTCTCTAACTTGTACCCGTATGTAAAATTCATATCACATATAAATTCTCAACATACGCTAGTCTTAATTTATTATTACAACCCATCCATAATAATAATCGACTAGGGACATTTAAGAATATATAAATATTCTAGGGTTATAAATATGTGCAAACGTTTATCTCATAAACGATATTTATTGGAATAACCTTAATGTATATACACGACTATATACGATCATCCATTGATTGGCTTTTGGGCATATTACTAATAATCTCCCACTTGCACTAAAGCCAATCATCCATGTATCTAATACCAATGGATGTAGCATGACCATCATGCTTCCGCTGTGTGAGAGGCTCAGTCAAAAGATCTGCAACATAGTTCTCAAACATAACTTAGTACAGTCTCAGTTGTAGGGTCGGCAACTGTTTCTTGCTTGGAATTCTTCCAGCAAATAGTGCCACCTCCAAGACAAAAACACATAACCTGATTGCGATCTAAAATCATCCCTGTCAGTTTGGAAGCTAGCATCTTTGTAACACTTTACAACAAGCCCATCAACGCTTCTGTAAACTAGGAATGCATCCTTAGTGCTTCTCAAGTACTTAAGGATATTTAACCGTTGTCCAGTGACTTTCACCGGGATCAGGGCATCTGCTTGTGACACTCAAAGCATAATCGACATCCGATCTAGTACATGGCATGGCATACATGATAGATCCTATTACAGATGCATAAGGAATCTAACTCATCAACTCTCTCTTCTTAGATGTACTAGTACATTGACTCTTTGAGAGAGATATGCCATGTGACATGAGCAAGAAACCCTTCTTGGAATCTTGCATGCTAAACCTCTTTAGCACCTTGTCAATATATGTACTCTGACTTAGGCCAAGAAGCCTTTTGGATCTATCTCTATAGATCTTTATACCTAACACTTAGGCAACTCCTCTTAAGTCCTTCATTGAGAAATTCTTCCTAGCCAAGTCTTTACAGACTGTAGTGTCGGAACATCATTCTCAATGATTAGAATGTCGTCAACATACAACAACTAGAAAACAACAGTGCTCCCACTAACCTTCTTATAAACACATGGTTCATCTTCATTTTTGATGAAACCAAACTCTTTGATTACATCGTTAAAACGAAGATTCCAACTCCTTGTAGCTTGCTTTAGTCCACAAATGGACCTTTGCAACTTGCATACCATATCTCATAGTCATGGTATGCAGCTATAGCCAATAGAATTTGGATGGATTTAACTATGGCGACTGGTGAGAAGGTTTCATCATAGTCAATAACATGAACTTGCTTGAAACCTTTTGCAACCAATTGCCCTTTAAAGGTAATCACATTACCATCCATGTCGGTCTTTCACTAAGACCCAATTGCACCCTATAGGTTTTACCCCTTCAGGTGGATCAACCAAGGTCTATACCTTATTTTCATACATGGATTCCATTTCCGAATTCATGGCTTCTAGCCTCTTCTTGGAGTCCAGACCCGTAATGGCCAGCTGATAGGAAGTGGGCTCATCCTCACCTATGAGCATCACATCTCCAGTATGAGTTATGAGAAATCCATATCTCTCAGGCTCATACCGAATCCTATCTGACCTACGCGGTCCATGTGTTACAGGTACATGATTCTCATCCACAACAACTTGCGGATCTTGTCCTTGTTCCATCTCAGCCTCTCTATCTCGAACTTCTTCGAGTTCTATTTCCTCCCACTGATTCTTCTAGAAATGAACTATCTTTCTAGAAAAATAGCAGTCCGAGCAACAAACACTTTGTGCTCTAAAGGATTATAGAAATAATACCCTTTAAGGTATCATATAAAAGGCACTTGTCGGATTTAGGGCCGAGTTTATCTGATGTTTCACGTCTTACGTAAGCCTCACAACCCCAAATCCTAATAAAAGACAAATTGGGATGCTTCCCAGTCCATATCTCATATGGTGTCTTTTCGACCGATTTAGATAGAACACGGTTAAGTGTAAATGCAGCACTCAATAATGCATGTCTCTAAAAGGAAGAAGAAAGGTCAGCTTGACTCATCATAGAACGAACCATGTCTAACAAGGTTCTGTTCCTTCTATCGAATATACCATTCCATTGAGGCGTACCCGGTGGAGTAAGTTGTGATACTATACCACAACCCTTTAGATGATCAAGAAACTCTCGATCTAAGTATTCACCTCCTCAATCAGATCGAAGCATCTTAATACTTTTCCGAGTTGATTCTGTACTTCATTCTTGAATTCTTTGAACTTTTCAAAGGATTCTGACTTGTGTCTCATAAGGTACACATAGCCATATCTACTGAAATCATCAGTAAATGTAATGAAGTATTGAAATCCACCTCTAGCTTGTGTCCTCATAGGTTCCCATACATCAGTATGTATAAGGCCTAACAAGTCCAAAGCCCTTTCACCTTTACCGATAAAAGGAGCCTTCGTCACTTTGCCTAATAAACATGACTCACATGTCTCAAATGATTCAAAATCAAATGAGTCTAAAATTCCATCCTTATGGAGTTTAGAAATACGAGTCTAGTTTATATAGCCCAAACGACTATGCCAAAGATAGGTTTCACTAGAATCATTCATTCTAACCTTCTTCGTATTAACATTATAGACAGGCGTTTCTAGGTTTAGAACATACAAACCTTCGTTTAAAATGCACCACCATAATAAATTTTCATTGAAATAAATAGAACAACAATTGTTCTTTATTACAGATGAAAAACCTTTCTTGTCCATACAAGACACAGAAATCAAATTCCTGCTTATGGTAGCTACATAGTAACAATTGTCCAGTTCTAAAACCATAACACTCGGTAAGGATAGATAGTAAGTCCCTACGACTAATGTAGCAACTCTTGCTGCAATTCCGACGCGTAGGTCTATCTCACCCTTAGCCATTCTCCTACTCTTTCTCAGTTCCTTCACATTTCCACAAATGTGAGAACCACATCCGGTATCTAGTACCCATGATGCAGAGGTAGAGATATTATCCTTTGTAACAAAATACCTGAAGCGGAAGTCTCACTTCCCTTCTGCTTCTTTACCTTTTCAAGGTAAATAGGGCAGTTGCACTTCTAATGGCCTGGTTTATTGCAACGGAAACAATTTCCTACCTTTGCAACACCACCCATGGGATTCAACACATGAGAACAAGAAGATGTACATGCACCAAATCATTTGGTACATTTCTTCTTCTCGTCAAACTTTGCTTTACCCTTTCCTTTGCCAAGGAAACCAAGACCCTCAAGGCTCTCAATGTATCTAATCATCTTGAGCACATGAGGTCTCACGGGTGATAACTCGGCCATCTTGCATTGGAACAATGCCTTAGAGGTCTCGTACCTCTCATGCCTTGCTTGCTCTACACAGAGCATTTTCAGGTGTTCGATCATATCGAACGCCCCCATGTTCTCATGTTGCTTCTGAAGCTCAGAGTCCATGGTAATTAGCATAAGGCATGCAATCATCCAAAGCATCATCAACATGCTTCACTAAATTCCTCTGGATGTACAATTTCTGTTAGGGGAGCCCGCTTAGCTCAGATTTATAAGCGTCTCATTCTGCCCTAAGAGTATTAGGCGCCGGTTCATTAGGAACAGGCCATTCAAGGACATACAATTTCTTTTTCTTGTTTGAGGACTATCCTCAAAATGTGATGTCACTCTAGGAAACTATTCCTATTCATCTTGTCCTTCTCAAGGACCGATCGCAATGATAATGTGCTAGTGTTTTGTGCAATGGTAACTCTACAACAATGATCAACTCACACAAATAATAGTCATGTATACAAAATCATTTAACAATGAATTCTATTAAATGATACTCCTACTATGAATCAAAAGAATGACAACAAGTAGGCCAAGATCCATATTTCACTACAATATAAGTCAGCTTTGGCTGATCACCTACATCATAGCTATTTAGGTAGACAACTCTTGTCAATTACATCTCATGTAACTCTTGGATAGTTGAGTGAACAACACTTTGTCCATATCTATCTCATAGACATTACTCAACCCTTGCCTCTAAGTCCTTAATCCTATTAAGATGACTTAGTTAAGTCCAAACCCACAATAAGCAGTCGAGATATTACAATTATCCACTCGCACCTTGCTAGGATAAACATAGGCACCTTGCTTTGGCAAAACCTACCTAGTGTTGATCTAAGCAATGATGAGTGCTTATCATGGAAGGCAACTAAGAACTTAATATTTCATCAACATATGTTCATACATCACATGCATATAATCAACAAATCATACATTGATGTTATGTAAGTTTGGAAACCAAAAATACATGTGAACATCGATGTCTAACTTGAACATCGATGTTTTGAGAATCTGATTCTCCCAACTACTTGGTAGCACTTAGTATTTCGGCCATATCCAGAGCTGTAGAGCTCGGATTTGTGCAAACTTGGTGTCCCTGGAAAGCTAAGAAGTAGGGCTACAACTGTGTTGTTCAGACCAGACACCAATTCGGCTTCCTTTTGCCCCGAATTCACAGTTGAAGTTACTGGGTTCCACAACATCGATGTTGAACCCTTCAACATCGATGTTTGGAGTTTGCGAATCTGCAAAACATCGATGTTGACACTCAAACATCGATGTTGGAGGTTGCCGAACCCTCAAAACATCGATGTTGACCATCAAACATCGATGTTGGAGGTTGCCGAACCCTCAAAACATCGATGTTGACCATCAAACATCGATGTTGGAGGTTGCCGAGTGCATAGAACATCGATGTTAACACTTAAACATCGATGTTTGAGTACTTGAACTCCAAACTATTTGGTAGTAGCTCAAGAACATCGATGTTGAACACTTAAACATCGATGTTTTGAGTACTTGAAAGTTCAAGATTTTGGCAGTAGCATTATAACATCGATGTTGACCTTAAACATCGATGTTTGAACTTCTGGAACTCAATAACATCGATGTTGGAACTTGAACATCGATGTTATTTGAATTCTGGAACTTCAAACCAATTTGGCCGAGCTCAAATAACATCGATGTTGTAACTCTTAACATCGATGTTGTTGAGTGTTTGCATGAGAACATCGATGTTGGTCACACAACATCGATGTTGTGAAGATTTGGCCGAGGCTACACTTCATCAGAACATCGATGTTTGTCACACAACATCGATGTTATGAAGGTTCGGCCAAAGCTAAACTCATGCCAACATCGATGTTGGTCACACCAACATCGATGTTGTGGCCTAGATGTACTAGAACGACAATCGTTCGATACACAAACCGACACTCGATTTTTCTTAGTCGAACTCTTCGACTTACTGCCATGAACATCTTGATTGAAATCTCATACCAATCAAGTGCTTGTTGTCAAAACATTTTTGACAAATCAACCTCAACAACATATATATCACATATACACAATTGAATACAATATAACATGATCATGCTTTATCACATAGAACATATCATGTATATATACCAAAAACATATCAAACATATGCATATATTTGCATGGCAAATCACATATACCAAAAAAAATTCAGCATCTCACACATATGCAAGCATATCTCATATACTAAAAAGAATTGCAGCATATCGCATATACCTAAACAAGTTCAAGCTACACCACATGTAATATATGAACATGAATTCAGTTTAGAGCTTCACAAGAGGCTCCGCTACCACTGTTAGTTTCCGGTATGCTATATGACACTCATATACAAGATAAACATGCAACGAAATTTCCGGAAACAACACAGGAACACATGTGAAGTATATAAACCGAATAACAATTTTCCGTACCTGAAAGGTTAGGATCTTCCACCTAACTGAAGTGTCGGAATCAGTAAGAGCCAGACGTAAGCCTCGCCCCTCTACGGTATCCACACGAACCGTTGTAACCGGCTGAAGAACCTCTCACGACTTCAACCCGAGCTCTCCCGAACTGGTGTGCTAGCAACAGATTTTCGGGAGTTGTGTTTTTGGTGTTTTCTTTCTTCTTTCTCAAGAAGATGTGTGTGTGCTTTGCCTCTGAAAATTTTCAGACCTCAAGACCCGCTCAAAGCTCTGAAAAACCTCAAGCAAGTAAGGAGGAAGGCTAGAGCAATCAGATTACTCAACCCCATCAAATGCATAATGTAGTGGAGTTAATGGCCAATAAGGTGGACCATTAAGCAACATGATTATGTCTCCCACTAGTGCACCAACACACCAACTCATCACAACACTAAGTTTGGTCAATTATTCTGACAATAATTGAACCAAACCAGCCCAAAAACGACCCTGGTCCAACCACGGTCCAACCGCGGTCTAACCACACCTTGGTCGAACCGTGGTCCAACCATGGTTCAACCACCTGCTCGAATCAACGGCTGTATGTGTGTGACCCTGTAGGCACTTGTAACGTCCGTAAATAATTGTAAAATCTCATTTTACAATTATAAGCAAAGAGCGGCGTCTAGCAACACATCATTGCTACCCGAACGACAAGATCAGTACTGATTCTAAATGCCTCGAAACATGTCATCATCCCTTCGTCCCATTACCAAGAATAAACCGAGACATGGAATATGTCAATCTCGTATATGTTTAATCTCGGTTTCTTAATCCTCGATTTAACAGTGTAAAACGGATACCAATGATATCACCATATCATAATCCGAGCACGGCCGTGCATTTACAGTTCAACTCTATCAAGAAACCATCCGATAATATACCCGTAATATGGGTTGGACGAATCCCCTCTGGATCATACAAAACCCACTACACATTATCATATACCCAATGATTATCCTTAAGTCCACCCAGTTACGGATGACTAGGAATAATATCAAAGTATATGACTCACATGTTGGGAACCTTGACGATCTCAGGTCTAAGGACAATACATATAAGAATCGCTATCGACAAACATATAACGCTCCATGTAGCATTCTTATGTGGGTCGGTCCAGTCCACAAGTTCTCTATCTTGTACCCGTATGTAGAATTCATATCACATATAAATTCTCAACATACGCTAGTCTTAATTTATTATTACAACCCATCCATAATAATAATCGACTAGGGACATTTAAGAATATATAAATATTCTAGGGTTATAAATATGTGCAAGCGTTTATCTCATAAACGATATTTATTGGAATAACCTTAATGTATATACACGACTATATATGATCATCCATTGATTGGCTTTTGGGCATATTACTAACAACTTTCCCCCGATTCTGCAGTACAGAACTAGTCTAGACTAACCCCACTACACATAGTTAGACTTTCAGTTTGGGGTTTTTTTTTGTGTCAATATAACTTTGCCTCGACCTTTTCTCTTTTGTTTTCGGCAGTATGCTTCTTTTGTTTATGTGACCTTGTCGTTATTGCACCCTGTTTTTGTTTTGCTTATGCAGTGAGGACACTGCAAATTTTTCAGTTTGGGGAATTTTAGGGTGCAACTATGTTGTGTACTTTCTAGTGTTCATGTAATGCAATTTCGATTTCTATTTTCACTTTGTTTCTCCCAATGTCAGCCTGTCTTTATATTTATGCACTCTCTCTTGTTCCATTTAAATTTTGCTCAAGACCATAATCTTATGACTTGTCTTATTTTTATTCCAAAACAGAACAGGAATAATCAAGCAACTGCATTCCATGAACTCTGTCGAAAGAAGGACCATGTTAAGGAATTTTTCTAAACAAACAGCCTCAGCCTGTTTACCTTAGAACAGGCCATTACTTCTGTCAAGGTGAAATTTAAGCAAAGTCTACAAGCAAGGATAGGATCTAGGCCATCTTTGGCACACCAAATAGACTACACCAATCCACACCTCACTCAAACCCTTGCAACCCCATTTGAGCCAATCAAAATGGCCCCCATTTTATTTAATTACCCTGCACAGTCCGCCCTCAACCATTTGCAGCCATAAGCAGGGGCCATCAGTGTCTAAAGGCACAAACTCCTTCAAATAGCCTCACCTTGTCGATGAGCATGTGAGCAAGATTTGATCAAGATTAGAAAAAAGAAATGAACCATACTCAGTTCCCCTTGAAAAAGAAAAACAAAATGAAAAACATATGGGAAGAAGGAAAAAAAAGAAAAGAAAAACAAAAATAAAGAAAGGGAGGAAGGGCAAGGACAACATCTGGGAAATCATACTCCACCAAGGAACACAAATCCAATCCATCTGTTGGAATCAGTGGTTACATCAAGAATGGCTGAAGTATTGGGACACAGTTACTGAACAGCATGAGACCGCTGAAAATACAAGGTCAAACAGGCTCTACACTGTCTCATGTTGTTCATAAACAAAAACAAAAGAAATCGAGTTCACAAGCCATTGACCCTTGCAAAAACCATCCACCCTTCTTTGACAACCCTCACCCAGCCTCAATACAACACGAATAAGTCCTAGTGATCCTAGCTTGATGACTTATGCACATTAGTGGAGACAAAAGGTAATGGGTCTGCATATGAGGTATTGTTTTCCACATTTCAATCTTTAACTGAATTCCTCGAATGACAGAAGGAATGGAGGCCAGTTGCAAAATTATTCTTGTGATTTTTATGACAAAACTACTGACGAGGAATTTGATTAGAGTCTATGCAGTTTTTAAGGAAGAATAAGAGGATGCCAAATTGGGACACCACAAGAGAGAAACCTAGCGAAAATCTGATGCATTGGAATTGTTTTACTTCCTTTCGAAATCATGCCTTCTTTTCTCTTCTGATTGCTTGAGGACAAGCAAAATCTTCAGTTTGGAGTATTTTGATGCACATGAAATATGCATAGCTTTAGGCATGATTTTAGATAAATTTACTCTCAATTTATCATGATTATATGTCTTGCTTTGCATTATTTCATCTTATTCTCTTAAATTCTATCCCTTACTGTATGATTAGTGATTCCAGTTGCATTTCAAAGGATTTTGGAGATTTATTGGAGAATTCGAAGAAATAGCCTCTGGCACAGTATGAGCCTTTTTGACAGTTTGTTGTTCATTGCAGAATCAGTAAAAGGCCACGAATCCCCCTCCAATCACAAGTTATCCACTGGATTTCACCACCTTTGCCTTGATCCACGAAGCCATCACGCCACTCGATCAATCTAAAAAAGAGCTGAAATCAATAGCACAGAAAAATGGGAATAAATCGCATACAGCCTCAGGCACAGGCCCAACACAGGCTCAGCCTGTGGAATCTGCAGATGACCATAACGCAAAGATAAGAATATTAAACTCAGCCAATTACAGAGCTTCACCACTTGTAGAACTTTCAACTCTGCAATCATGACCTGAGCGACTCAGAAGAATTTAAGCATGGGAAAGAGGGGATAATCATCACACCAAAAGAATTTAACAATTAAAGAACCATTATCCTCCCCCTAAGTCTTCTAAAAATTTGCTGATTTGCAGATTTCACCCATTCGACACACCTCCCATGGTGCCTTACCTCGAGGACCAAGAAGGGCAACTGAAGCTCAACTTGCCCAACTGCCATACCTTCCAGCAAATGGGAGAGAAGAGAAGAGAGGAATCTGCACCATAAAAGAGAGGGAGAAAGGAAAAACACACATCGAACTGAACCCTCGATCAACACCCATAACTTGCAGAAGTTCTTGGAACAAAGGATTCAAGGGAAAACAAGATTATGCAGCCTTTTCTGGGCAGAAATCGTGTTGTCCCTAACCTCTAGAATTGTTCCAAACATTATGCTACATTTAATTTCTTTTGATTTTGTAACCTTGATTATGAACTAAACAAACCCTCTTAGGTTGAAGGGGTGAAGCATGTCTCTATTCTTAGTGCAATAAATTGCCCTTCATATGTTCTTAACCGTTTTTCTTGTTTGGTTGTTGTAAACTCGCTCCATGTTTGAGTCTTGATCAAACCCATACATGATTATATTTAGCTAGGTGAAGGACCGAAAGGAGAAACCATAGTCGCTGGAACAACAACAACCAACCCTTAGCTCTTAGTTTTGAAAGAAATTAGGAACTAATTGAGGAATTAGCCTCAACACCAATTCTTAATCCCCTTAGTTTGACCGATGCGAAAGCATTAGAATGAGTGAGAACTTTGGGAGGAACCTATAAGTGTAAAAAAATGGGTTCAGTATAGGTTGAGAGCGCCTGCAAGAACCAATCTATGTAATTGACCTTGTGTTCTCGACAGGCTCAGCCACAGGCTCAGTCACGGACTCGGCACTGTCTCAGCCTGTTGCAGCATAGTCAAGAAAATGACACCACTTTTAATCTAATTCTTGATTGATTATTGAGCATTCTATCTTAAATCTAGTAGCATCTTGGCAAAGGACCGAAAGGAAAAGCCAAGTGAGCTTGACCAACAACTATCAGCCTTTACTCCCTAGCCGTTCGAAAGAAGATAGGGAGAGACTGTGGGTAATTAGCACCAACACCAACTTCACCTCTAAGTGGACGTCTACTCTAGTGACAGGGGGTAGATGGAAGCTTAGAGAACTGTCAATAAGATCGAAAGTGGTAGTACCTTAGGTTGGGAGCCCCTTCAAGACATCTTATTAAACACAGGGCGTCACACAGGCCCAGCCTGTGATGATGCTGTTGAGCAATTTAGAGCATAAAGGCGAGATATGTGAATCCCTGGATGCTTAAGATTTCACCAAACCTGATTCCCACCTACTTCAACACTGCTATTACTTTTATTCTCTTGCTTAATTCGATTTACGATTGACACTCACCCCATAATCCGTTTTTGTTTAATTGTCTCAATTCTAATTTGTCATAGGTAAGGAGTAATAGAATCATCCCAGTCTCTGTGGATACGACCTTGATAGAAAACTACAACTACCCTGTCCAGTTGTAGGATTAATCTGTGACAGTAGAGAACTGCCCTACCAGTCATCCATAGGATGACCGCCGGCCATGGCGGTCATGCACCCCCAGAAACGCGTTTTCTCCCCGATTTTCGCCCGTAATCTGATTCTACTCGGTTTTGGCCCAGATTTTTGGCCATTACCTTGATCATTAAGTTGGTCCACGCCCCTAGGCTACCCAGAATACTATAAATAGGACCCTCCTCTCACATTTCAAAGTACACACATTCTATTACACAAACACTCTTCACAAAGCTTTGAAGCTTGGAGAAACTCTTTCTCTCCAAGCTTAGGAAATAGTTCCATAGGCAAAATCCTGGCAGAATTTTGTGGGTAGCATCATCCATTGAAGGCAGCAAAAGGGGAAAATCAAGAAGAACTCCAAGATTGAGTTGAGGAGTGGGAGGAAATTGTGTGGGAGGCACAACCCAAACCGAGGAGCTAGAGGAGGGCTACAAGAGGTAATCCTAATCCCTTTTTGTCTGACCAATTTTTGTTGAGATGTTGATGTTGATGATGATGTGATTGTTGTGATGCCATGTCAAGAACTACGTGGGCTTTGAACCCGGTTGCCGGTGTACGTAGGTGGTTTCTAGTGGTGGAAACTCAACCCCAATCTTCTTCTTCTCCCCTTTCTTTTTAATATTCTGTTATTATGTGTTTTGGTCTTCACACTTGCACACTTGCACAAGGCATACATAATCCTTTAATTGCACAAAGTTTCGCCCCAACATGGATGGGTGCTTAACACCTTCCCATCCATGACGAATCCCCGGGTCCAGCATCTTTGGTTCGTTATCCAGTTGCCTAAATGGAGTCACATGAAGGGTTTTTCCCAAGTTTTTGTCCCTTAATAAAATTTGGTTTGCGACTCCAAAGATGTTGGATGATGGTTATGAAGAAGGTGTGAAGGAAAGGTGAGTAGGCCCAAGTGATTTTGGGTCGGGTATTCACACATACAGTTTCTTTTGAGAAACAAAGAAGTGAAAACACACAGAGAAATTCAGATGTCAGTACAATGAAATCCGGATACAGTTCCTGTGTTTTACAGTTTCTTTACAATTCTATTTTTGTGTGTCTCATACAGTCTCTTTTGAGAAATAAAAAAGTAAAAACACACAGAGAAAAACCGGATGTCAGTACGATGAACTCCAGATACAGTTTCAGTGTTTTACAGTTTCTTTTCAATTCTATTTTGATTTTTAAGTATCTATGTTTGAGAAATTTTTTTTATATTTTTATATTTTTTTTGTATGGTATTTCTTTTTTCCCCTCATTTATAATATATATTTTTTTCCCTTCCATTGCATTAGTTTTCTTTACCAATATTTTATTATATTTTCTAGTTTTTTGGCATTATGTTGATTTTTTTTTAATTTCCTTGAATTTAATATTTTTTCCTATTTTATTTTACATTGCATTAGTTTTTTAAAATTTTCCAGTATTTTATATTATTTTTCAGTTTTTTGGCATTGTGTTAATTTTTTTTCAATTTTCTTGAATTAAATATTATTTTCCTGTATTAGTTTTCTGTTTTTTACTTTTTTTTACTTTCTTTCTTTCAGTATGAATGTTAGTAAGTATTAACATTTTTTAGAATTTATATAAAAGCAAATACTTTTTAGTATTAACACTTTTTTGTGTTATACTTTAATTGTATATTTAAATTTGTACAATATATTATTTTTTTTCAGGAGAATGAATATTCACACATTGAATGAATTGACCCCTCACAAGGGTTAATGGACAATACAAGTTAGGGTTTCAAGGATGTGGAAGTCCTTGAATACCAAATTACAAAATCTTCTTATCAGTTTAGATTTGGTTCTAATTGAATCAAAGGTATGCTTATTTCATTTTCTTTTTTCCATTATTATTTAATTTTTCGGAAATTACTGTCAAAAAAATCACAGCAATATTATTTTCCGTTGGATTTGTTTTAATTTTTTTCTATTTTTATATTATTTCCTTTACATTGTATTGGTCTTTTAAAATTTTTCAGTTTTATATATATATTTATATTTTTTGTTTGTATTGTATTTTTTTCCTCATTTATAATATATTTTTTTCCCTTCCAATGCAGTAGTTCTTTTACAATACTATACAATATTTTTCAGTTTTTTGGAACTATGTTGGTTTTTTTAATTTCCTTGAATTATTTTTTTTTGCTATTTTCTTTTACATTGCATTAGTTTATTTTTTTCAATTTTCTTGAATTAAATATTATTTTCCTGTTTTTTGTACATTGTGTTAGTTTTTTCCCTGAACATTATAATATATTTCCATTTTTTTGGCAATGTTTTTCTTTTTTTAATTTTTTAATATTATCAAATAAATTCACGATAACATTACTTTTCGTTGTATTTGTTTTTTTCAGATTAGTTTAATATTTTCTCTTTTTTTTCATTTCATTGGTTTTGTGTTTCAAAATTTTTTAGAATTATTTATTACTTTTACGTTTTAATTTTTTTGGCATTGTGTTTGTTTTTTTAATATTCTTGATTTATTCATTATTTTCCTGCTTTAATTTTTTTGGCGTTGTGTTTTTTTTCAGAATTATAATATATTTTTTTCCTTCCTTTGTGATAGTTTCTAATTTTTCTTGAATATATATAGCATTTTATTTGATATTAAAAATTAAATATTAAGTAGTTTAATTATTAAAATAAAAAAATGTTACATGCCTCTTAAATTTTCAGCAGTTAAAAAAATTTGAAATTAATTATTTTATATTATTATTTTCTTTTTTGGCATTATTGTTGTGTTTTTTTAGTTTCCCTAATTCATTTATTATTTTCATGTTTTTTAAGGGAATTTTGTTAGTTTTTTTAATTTTTTAGAATTATATACAATTTAGCTTTTTTTTGCTTTGTGTTTGTTTTTTAAAATTGTTCTGATTTATTTATATTTATATTTTTTATAATTTTTTTCTTTTTCTATTTTTTTCATTGTATTATATTTCCAGGGTTCAATGATGCATGTTGTAATAAAGAAAATCTTTATACAATATTTTCGGGCCAAATTGCATGAGGGATTGGTTTACAAAATCTCAAATTTCAAGGTGGTCAAAGAAACCAATCAATACCTACCTGTAAAGTACTAATATAAACTTCAGTTTTTTGGGTCAACAAAAATAGAATAAGTAGAAAGGAAAATAACAATCCTGTGGAACCGACGGGTACTGTACTAGTATATATTTAGTGCAGTAACACATCCATAGCTGGATATATAGAATCTCAAAAACATATGTTGATGACGATTAACTTATGGATGAGGTAATTTTCAATTTAATTGATGATTTGTTAGTTGTTAGGGTAATTAAGTTTCCTACTCCATCTAAGATTTTCTCTTCAACTATTACTTTCTTTTTTTATTTCCCATTCGTTATCCAAGCTTTGCTCCTATGGATTTGGGATCGCGCACATGAGTGTAGTGGATGAATCTCATCCAAAAAAGAATAGGATTAATGACGGTCATGTCCTGTGTGTATATATTTATTTGTTTTTTTTTCAGTCACACTCCTCCAAGCAAACCGATAACAAAATACAAGCATTAACACTAAGGTATGTATCATCTTCTACCTGAATAATTTTTAACGTAAATGTGGTGGAATTTTAGGCGTACATTCAGGAGTATAGGATTGAGGGAATTTAATTTTATCCATATCAAAATTATCGTTGAAAGAGAAATAATTTAATTTTAATTGAAAATTCACATATTCGTAATTTTTAATTGTCGCAGATTCTCTAACTTATGCCTATTCACTTTGTTTCCTTCGTTTGGTTTTTTAAACCCACACAGTCCATACTTTACTCTCAAACAATTAATCTTTTGGTTTGTTTATTTTTAAACAAAAAAATTAAGGTAATATTGGATCTAAATCATCAATATAAAATATAATTTGTATTATTTAACTCTACATCAAATCCTATATCAATTCTTAGTTCTACAGATTTATTGCCTTAGTTATTAATTAATGCAGGTCAATAGAAGTTTATTATTATAATATTGTTATTTTTAATTTTATTTTTAATATTATTTTTCTGTGATGAAAAAATTTATCGAGGAGCTACAGTGCATCCCATAAATAAAATTACAAGAGAAGTTGCAGGAAAATAAAAAAAAGTTCAACCTCAAAGTATTGATTATGAGACGAGGGGAGGTTTTATAGACTTCTATAGTAATGAAAGATCACAAGGTGAAAAATGGAAAGTTTTTGTAAATAATTAGGTAAAAATACATTATAAAAAATATATGCATACCTATCATTTATTTTTATAATAATATCTTAACTACACAAATAATATGTATATTTTAATATTAATTTCTAGCACATATCTAAAGAAAACAAAGATACAAGCTACAATGTTTAGTGAATGAGTGGCAAAATTCAAAGAAATGTTTCAGAAAGACAAAACTTGCTTTATCATGAATAAAACGGCAAAAAGGCCAAATTCAAAATAAAATATGCAACAATTAACCAAAATGTGGAAATAATATTATCAAACTTAACAATCGCAAAAGAGGCCCCAACTCCGATTTCAACTGATGTACTAAAATACAACTTCGTCGAATTTGGTGATGCTAACAGATGTGAGAAACGAAAGCTAATAGGCAAGTATACTAACTATTCATTAATTTAAATAATTATATCTAATTAAATAATCTAACTATTCATACTGTCTTTTGTAAGAAATTATTGAGAAAATGTCAATCAATATCCCTTTGGAAGATTTGGGAGCGCATGCTAAGTTAAATCCTGAGCAAGAGAATGCTTTTAAGATGATTATGGAGAAAATATACATTGGAAACAATGGGATATTTTTTGCAAACGGCCTAGGAGGGACTGGAAAAATATTTTTATATCGTCAATTACTTGCAAAAATCAGATCTAGAGGGATGATAGCACTTGTAACTACAACATGTGGTGCTGCAGCAATTACGCCTGGTGGACGAACAACTCACTCATGTTTCGATATTCCGATCATCACTGATGAAACAACTTTGTGTAAGAAGTCAAAGCAAGATTCAACTATACAATTGATGAGAAAGGCAAGAGTTATTATGTCAGATGAAACATCAATGGCAAAGCGGTTTGCTATACAAATAGTAGATTGGACATTTCGTGACTAATAGTGAAGAACCTTTAAGAGGAAAAGTTGTCGTAATTGGTGGTGGTACAAGACAATAAAAAAAAAGATAAAAGATGCTGCATAATTTACAATATGGGATATACAAAACATGAGCACTGCAACAACAATAAGGTAAGTATATAAGTTTAACAATGTTAATATATATATACTTTCACAACAATATTTTTTTTGTATTTACCAAAATATTAAATGTATGTAGGTCCTATATTGTTCATTTCAAGTTAAAATTATGGAGGTAATAAATAAAGAAAAATCATGGTATCATCATGCAAAAGACGTAGAAAAAAATAAATGTTTTCGACAACAAAGCACGATGTTAATGAGAAAAATTGTAACGACCCGGGTAAAATTTTTGAAAATTTATCGAGTTGTTTTGACTCTTACTGTGGTAAATAAATTTTTATCACGGTTAATCGAGCATTCTACCATCTTGAGTTAATTTTGAGAGTTTTACCGGGAGAAATCGAGCTTCGTTTCGATCGCTGAGGATGTATGACGTTTTAGAGCACCTTCCACTAACCGAGCCTCGGAATTAATTCCGAGGAATTACTCAGGGATTCCGAGCATCCTTTATAGCTTACCGAGCCTCGGTTTTGAATTCCGAGACTTGGACAGTGCTTGAGATGATTAATCGGATTTTTCGAACCCAAGTCGTATTTTTGGATTCGGGACGGAAAATTTGAAAAGACGGATATACCCTTACGATCCTTTTACCCTTTTCATCATTTCTTTTCTTTTCACTCTTTCATTTTCCCGACAACATAATTCATTCCACCCATCTCTTTATTTTTTTTATTTTTATTTTTTTTCCTTAGCTTTTTTTTTCCTTTTTTTTTCCTCATTCCCTTTTTCCTTTCCAGCTCCTCCCCCACAACTTTGCTTCTTTTCTCTTTCTTCCTACAATTTTCTTCCCACTTTCTCTTACCGGCCACACCCACTTTTCCCCACCAAACCCACTCACCTCCACCATCTCCACTAACTTTTTTCTTAATCCTTTCTTCTCCTTTAATTTCTCCTCCAGATTCCTTCCCCTCACGCCACTGCCAACTTCTTCCTCTTCCTCCATTCCCTTCTCCTTCCATGCCTCCACCCCCACACGCCTCAGGTTGTCGTCGCCCTCGCCCCGTGCTGCTGCCTCACTTCCGATCTACCGCTGCAACCGGATGACGCCACCACCACGACAAGTCGAGTCGTCGCCGCGACCTTCCTCCACCTGCAGCTGGCCCCCCACACCCATTCTTCTTCCTTCTCTTCCTACTCTTTTCTTTCTTCTACCCGGCTCGCACACACCACCGCCGACCGCTCCCAGTCACCGGTTTCTCTCTCTTTCCCCTCTCCTTCGCCGCCGCGACGAGCTGTCGCCCACAACCTTGTCTCTGCTTGAAGCCGTCGCTCCTGCTCTCTTCGTAGCCTCCAGCAGACGCGAACGCCGGCCCAATTTCTCTCCTTCATCCCCTTTCCGCCGCGACAACAGCCACTAGACACCACTCCGTCGCCGATCTCGTGGTTGTGTGGGTAAGACCCACAACAATCCCTGCCCCTTTCTCCTTTTGTTGTTCTTTTCTTTCTTCCCCTAAACTGATTCATGTTTGATTGAACTGATCCTATCTGGTTGCTGTTTTTGGTTGTGGGACGGGTGTCGGTAGATGCATGGGTGTTGGATGTTGGTTGATGATGAATAGTAACAGGGAAGTGGCTGAAAGGGTGCGTGGACAGTAACAGTGGACATTGGATGTTTTGATTCTGCCGTGAACAGTAACTTGGCCGGAATCCGGCGGGTTTCCGGCATCCCGAGAATTTTCCGGCGAGCCCGGAAACGACTCTTTGGGTAAAACCCGAACCTTTGGACATATGCATATTTACGAACCCGAACAACGTTAACGGACCCGGACCTTTAACGGTCTTAATTAAAATGGTGATTTAATCTAATTAATCCATACTAACTTTTAATCCTATTTGTGTTTTATTTATTTTTAGTTTTTAATTTATAATCTTATTTTCTGATTGGGCTAAATAATAAAAGGCCCTTGTTGTTTATTTTAATTAAGTTTTCTATTTACTTAATTTTCGGAATTATGTTAATATTAGCTTTACCTCGATTGGGCTAAACGTTCGTGAAGGCCTACCGAACTTAATTTCTGAAACTTATTTAACTACTTTTTAATTGAGATAATATTATTAAGAGTCAGATTTATATAAGTACATTTCTACTATATTTATTTTCATTCTTATAGGCTAATTAGTATCAGGCCATAACTTATTTGATTTACCAAGTTTTATTCTATATATGTATATACCGTGCTATAGATATTTTCATTAGCTAAATAATATTGGGCCATAATCTTATTGTAGATTATAATTATGTAATTCTATTTTGGATTATAAAAATATATACTTTTGAGTATATATATGATATACCATATAAATGGGCAATGTATAAATATGTAATTGATGATTTAAATTACGGATTAAGAACGATATTATTTTGGGCTTTAACTATGTATTTATAAGTCTAATATATATAGTCGTATAAATTTATTTTATGGATACATTATATCTTATAGTGGTATTACTTTGATAAATACTAGACCATAATGTATCTTTCACTCGTTAATTTTATTAATCCTATTATTTAATAATTATTGGTTTATAAGTATTTATGAAATTATAAGTATCACCCTTGCAATATTACGATGCAAATATTTTATACCATACGATTGGCTAAGCTAACTTACTACCAATGGTACTACTTTATTTAAACGGTTTTTATTATCGAATTGGTGTTTAGTACATTATTCATGTATTTAATTATCTTCACTAATTTATAAACCTCAATTACTAAAGGTATGTATATCCATTATTATTTTATCGAGATGAATTATTTTATGAAATACCATTTATTTTATATTGTATTTCAACTATGATTATTTTATGAATTATAAATACCCTACAGCGGTAAAAGCAATGTTAAATGGAAACGGTTTCGGAACGATGATAACGAGGTAACCGAGACCGAGCCAGGTTGATGTTTTATTGCATATCATATGCATATCAAGTTTATATGCATCTTATGTGTACATGCTATTATTTGTTACATAGGAATCGATACTGAACAGTTGCCCGAGGAACCGACTGTGGAAACCCGAGAAGATTTCATAACTGATAAACGGTTCAGGTGAGGTTGCATATACGTCATTCCACCCGTGATAGCCGGGATGGTTGGTCTTGGAACTACATAGGTTCCATCGCATCTTATGTTTATTGTTGTTGATGACTTTGTGATATTTGCTGATATTTATTGAGTGGATTTCCTTTGATATGTGCCGCAATACCTTGTGTGCTTTGTTGTTTGATTGAACTGCTGAGATATCCACTGTTGGATATTTGACTGCCGTGCTTATTGTTGATGTGATTGTTGTTGGACTATTGACCATGGGAAATTGATAACGGATATTGGAAATAGAAATTGGATAATTGGAAAATGTGTTGACGACTTTAATGTCACTTGGAAAGTAGTGGTCTGACTCGATGGGTAAAGACTTTTTCGTGGTGGCCTTGACCTGGGTTCTTGTGGTAAGCATGTCTATGCTTGGGATGTCTATCCCGTTGATATATTTGGGATGTCTATCCCTGGGTTCTCTTTTGAGATGTCTATCCCTGGGTTCGTATTTTTGGGATGTCGATCCCTGGGCTCTCTTGGATTTGGTCTGGCATCCGAAATATGTTGATATCCAGGTCTGACCTCTATCTTGTCCAGTCACGGGGCCCGGAAGATAAAATTGGTAATAATAAAAGATATTCTTTTGGCCTTGGCTCAGTCTTGTCTAAGATGTGTTTTTTGCTTGTTGGGCTGTGATGTGATATGTTCATATGCATGTTGTCTCATGATCATACCCTGGGAGGTTGTCAGTATAGTCGGTTGACCGTGGTCGGCATCGGTGGTCGGCTTGCGGATTTATGTTGTGGCCATTGGTCGTGAGTAGTCTATTGTTGTTGGCATCGGTTGCCAGTTGTCCTATGTTAGTTGTCGGTTTCTTTGTTAATTGTCAGATGAGTACCACTTGTCGTTTTCAAGCGGATAACGAGATATGATGGTTGTCGGCTGTGGTCGACGGTTGGGTAATTATTATTTCTAAGGGTATGTCGATACCCAGAGATCGGGATTAATGAGAATTGTTGTTGTAGTGGTTACGAGTTGCTGTGGTGACTGCTGTTACCGTGTTGTGTTGTGATTCTATCCGGGGATCGGTTTGTGATATTGGTTGGGTATTGTCCGTGCAGGTTGCCGGCTACCCGGTGAGCGAGGCTCATGTGATTTGAGTTTGTTTTGGTACCGGGTTAGATGATCAGCAAGCACAGTATCGGTATGTTACCATGCGATGAGGAGCCTCTGTTGAGTATAGTCTGTCAGGACTAGAGTATGTATTATATAGTCTGTTGAGACCGGGTCGGATACCCATTACATAGTCGAGTTGAAGTGTCCTGGTCGGGCACTAGTGTATGGTACAGTCAGTATTAGATGGTCAGAGCATTGCATAGTCGATGGGGTGGACATTTGCATAGTCCGCATTGTTCTTTGTGGCTGTATTTGATCAGTGTTTTGTTCACTACTTGTATACCGTTCTGATGTGTTCTTGACTGATAAGTAAATGCTATGTTGTTCATCATGGGTTATGTGTCGGTGGGATTATGGAAATCTCACCCCTCACCTGCCCCATCGGCAGGCTACTTTGTTCTCTGTGCAGGTATGCATCATGGCAGGCTGTGGCATCTCCTCTGACAGATCTGGATCCATAGTTGCATCGAGTCGATTCATACTATCGTTGTATTATTAAAATTGCTTCCGCTGTGCTTATGATACTGTTGTACCCGGGGTCGGGTGACATGATATTATCTTTGGGCCGTTGGGCCGGATTTTTCTGTTGTATTTACTGTCTGTGCCACGTGTCGGCATTGTTATTTGGTAATTACTGTTTGTTGAGTAAATTTGGGTCGGGGTGTTTCAAAAATGCAAGGGATATGAAGGATATAAACCAAGGTACGAGCAATATAAAAATTAAACAGTGACTTATCTTCACTAAATATTTATATTTAAATTTATATTTAACATATCCCATTCATATCTTGTAGGTCCATGCTAAGACTACAAAGCAAACGACTGGAATAGGGAAAATGGACAATTTGTTATAAAGGAAGTGCAAAAGGTAACTACTAAAGAAAAAAATGAAAAAGAAAAAGCTTGGATTTTTATTGAAGACGAAGACATGCAACCAATTCTTAAGAAAGTTAAACTAGAAAAAAATTAAAAGTGTTCTATTGCATACACTTTACTTTTCAAATTTTATGTTAGTTAACATTTACAAATGTCAAAGTTTTTCATATAAACTGTATTCATGCTTAATATATTACAATTTAATTATAATACAGAAAATATTATTGGTAGAGGTAATTATTTTATTGATGCTAAATATGAAGTAATTATTATATTGATAATTTTTAGTTTATTTATGAAATTATAAATTTTAATTGAAATTTTTCAACTATTTTAAAAAATATTTATAAAATCTTCTAATTATCGAAAAAGTTGTTTTTGAAAATAAAAAATTGTACCACGTGCATCGCACGTGCACAAAAACTAGAACAAAAAATATCGTTGATAACAAACCAATGGACAAACCAATGTATGAGCATTATAAAAATCAAACAATAATTTATCATTGCTAAATATTTAAATTTAAATTTTCATTTTATATACCAATTCATTTCTTATAGGTACATACTAAGACTCGAAATGTCTGATAGAAAAGATAAATGCAAAGTAAAAAAAAACAAATAAATTATGCATAATAGCTTTTACCTATAATATTTTTCTTTATTTAATACTAATTATTATTTTATATTCAGGAATGAACAATTAATACTAATCCTATTGGGTGATTTGGCGGAGCAGGAGGATCAAAAATTATATGATAATGAAGATAAAAATCAGTTATTTGCAATATCAGACATCTATCAGAATAGCATATTATAATGGTAAACGATTTATGAAAATTGTTTGGAAGCATTATATATATATAGTAACTGACAAATTTATATTTAACTCTCAGGTATGTTCCAACTGTCAACAACATATAGTGCAACCATCATGATAAGTCTAAAGATATAAGAAGCCATCCACATTCAAGAGTGGTAAGTGTATTATCTTCTTCAGTTAAAAGCAACATCGGAAAAAAAAATATATAATAATTTTTTAAACGAGCTTTAGAAATGACAAAAAGAAGATATTCAAATTACATAACAACCAAAAACAAAAAGGAAGAAAGATGCTGCAAAATTTATAATATAGGATATATAAAACATGAGTACTAGAACAACAACAATATAAAGTATATAGGTTTAATAATGTTAGTATATATAGTTTCACAATAATATTTGTTTCGAATTAACCAAAATATTGGATGCATGTAGG
The DNA here is from genome assembly GCA_028386065.3 of Turnera subulata. Taxonomy (NCBI): domain Eukaryota; kingdom Viridiplantae; phylum Streptophyta; class Magnoliopsida; order Malpighiales; family Passifloraceae; genus Turnera; species Turnera subulata. The sequence goes on along the minus strand of JAKUCV010002551.1, from coordinate 203,029 downwards.
TCCTATATTTTGTCATTCCAAGCTAAAATTATGAAGATAATAAACAAAAAAAAGTCAAGGTATCATGCATGCAAAAGGTGTGAAAAAAAAAATATTTCAGACAATAAAGCACCATGTGAAGGAGAAAAATGCTATAGATATGATTGATACAAACCAATATGAGCATTGTAAAAATCAAATATTGACTTATCATTGCTAAATATTTATATTTAAATTTTTATTTAGCATATCCAATTCATATCTTATAAGTACATGCTAAGACTCTCGAAGTGTCTGATGGAAAAGATGCATTGTTATCCATATTCAACGAGGCTAACATGATAATCGGATGCGATGCGACTAATTATACTGCGATGTTAGGAGCTGAGGTAAATAATGAATGATAAGTCAAAGCTTATCTATTTTGGAATAGGTATTGACAAATCTAAGTTTTTATTTTGTAGGCAAAATAATAAAAAAAATTGATCGATTGTAAAGACGAAGAATACATTTTTTTAATAAGGATGAACAAAGCATACGAGTGGAATAGGAAAAAAAGACGATTTATTGCAGAGAAACTGCGGAAAACAACTAACAAAATGAAAAAGAAAAAACTCGGATTTTGTATTAAAAACGAAGATAGTCAAATGCAACCAATTCTTAAGAAGGTTAAATTAGGAAAAAAATTAAAAGTATTCTATTGCATACACTTTACTTTCCAAACTTTATGTTAGCTCCATATTTATAAATGTCAAAAATTTTCATATAAACCGTCTTTGTGCTTAATATATTAATTTCATATTTGTAATACAAAAAATATTATTAGAAGAGGTTATGATTTATTTGATGTTAAATATGAGGTAATTATTATATTAATAATTTTTAATTTGTATATAAAATTATAAATTATAACAGAAATATTTCGCCTAATTTTTTTTAAAAAATAAATCTTTAAATTATCATAAAATTGTTTTAAAAAAAATTGTATCACGTGCATCGCACGTGCACAAAAACTAGTAATAATAAAACACTAATGAAAAATATGAATTTTTTTTAAATGCTAAAATAAAATATGAGTTTATTGGATTATTTATTCCTCTAAAAAAATATGTTCAAGTCCTAAACATTATGGCTAAGTTGGTTCAACAAACCAACTAATTTAAACTTAGGGAATAAAGAATATTTAGTACAACATGAATGGTCAGGTCAACAGGAATGTGCATATGCCTTCAAAATTTTTATGTACTAACTTCGAATCACATATGTAAGAGACAGTGCTGAAGAACACTGTACTGGGAATTTTTTTTGTATGTTATTTAAATTTCATTTGGTGGCTGCAACATATCACTGACAACCACCCATGTAAACCATGTATGTTTTTAATCCAATACAGGGAAATTTTATTTTCGGGATTCCCCATGTTTGAATAATTGTGAACTTAATCATAAATTTGATTATATTAAAAATAATTAAACTTTTTTTTATATTTATTGTTTAGAAAATGAATCTGCACATTCAATATATATTTAAATCGTTTAATTATTCCAAATATAATCAAATTTAAGATTAGGTTCAAATTGAGAACCATTGGATTGATTGTGCACATTTATTTTTAATAAAGTTTAGTATTTTTTTCCGAATACTAACAAGAGAACCGTTGGATTGGATGGGCAGATTTATTTCTTCAAAGATGTCTTGTTAACATAAACAAGGGGTTCATAACTAAGCAAACTTAAGTAGTGTCTACTATAAATTTCTCATCCAACCCAATTTATTAAATAAAGTTTCAATCCAACAGTTCTCATGTTTTCTTTCCAAAAGAAAAAAATAGAGAACAATATTTTAAAAAATCCAGGCACAAGGAAAAGAAAATAATCCCTCATTTGTATAATTATTTTATGTGTTATTTATATATATACGAAATTTATTATTAGCAGTTTTGTGTCAAAAGTTCAGGAGGGGTGAAGTCTTGGGTTCGAATCTCACTTTCCTCCACTAATAAAAAAAATGCAATAAACTGAAAATAAATAATTTGGAAGCATGTGGCCACTCTTCAATAGCAGAACAGCACTTCAGGGGAAAAGGACATTAACAGCCAATGCCTATCGAGTTTATGGACACCATTAATGAAAATAAAAGTAGAGGGATGATAATAATTAAATTAATAAAGTTAAGGAACATAAAATGTCATTCAACCTATTATCCTATTATCCAACGACGAAAGTAGTTATCGGGTTCGATTTCTCGGCCCCAAAGTTAGAAATACAAGAGCTACCACTTCTTTATAGCAATCAGGTTGTCAATCAGAAGAAAAAAAAACAAAAGAGAGACAGAGAGAAAAGAAGCATGAAGAGAAAGGAGAAGAAGATACTATATGCCAAAAAAAGATAAATTAAGATTTCCTGAGGAGCTTGTTCTCCCTCATAAAGAGGCCAGGGTCAATTATTTAGAAATTGCCATAGCCCATCGACTATAAATTAGTATTTGTGTTTAATTTTCTACTTTATCCATTTTTGTTTGTATATAATCCTAAAAAGTCAACTTCTCGCAAATGGAAATTTATTCCAACAAAATTCTGACCCATGGAAACACTATGTGCTACACATATGATGTATTATTACTATATAGAAAATTATCAGCCAAACATTCGTGGAAAGTTTGTTTGGTCAAAAAATGACGGTTTTATGTTGCATATTTACACGCGTACCAAAAACTCGTGTATATAGTTTTCTGTAAAATACACATGCATCCCGCACATATTGTTTTCTTTTTTTCTCCAATCGGGTATCCGTAGCTTTGGCCCGACTAATTCGGATTCGACTGGGATCGCACACCTGAGTGTGGTGAGTGAGTCTCTCAATAAGAATTTTCTGCGTACACGAGAACTTGAACCCGAGAACTCACTTAAGCGGAATCAAGTCGCTAACTACGTAGACCAACCCCGCATTGGTATCCCACACATATCGTTTTACCCACAAGAATTAGGTGCGGGCCTCAGGTTGAATCAGGATCAGTCTGGAAAAAATTCCGAATATGGGATTTGAAACAAAAAAAAACTTTTTCCTCTCTAGTTTGAAATTTTCCATGTACTCGGCCTACCATGTGTTCCGTGTGTGGAAATAACAAGCTAACGGCAGCTGAACAATCAAAAAATACACACACATATATACATTCTAGTAGTGGAGGATCCAAAACCATCAATTGCAGCTTTAATTTACTGAGTTTGTCAAGACATCCTTTTAACAATATCGTGTAACAATTCGCAAAAGAAAAAAAAAAGTTCTATCTTTTAACAGTTGCAAGGCAACAGGTGCAAAGGGTGAGGGTAGCAATATGTTCCATTACCTGATGTTAAACTGAGAGCATGAACTTAATGGAATTAGTCTGGTGGCCAATCAAATCAATACAACAATGTGTTGTTAGAATGACGGTTTGGGTGTTTTAAATTGATCAAACAATTCTATAAGTAGAAAGTAGAAAACTAAAATGCTTTTGGTTTGACTTTGTTTTTGACGAGATTTTGGTTTGACATTCTTTTTGCCGAAAACATAGTGGATCATTCATACGAGTTACCATATCATAATGTTCATACAGATATTAACTACTACTACAGGCTAGAGAACCTTAGATTTGTGGAGTGAGTTGAAGTCAAACCTCAGATTGGTTTGACTTATTTGTATTAGAAAAACAATTGAAAATGAACTAAAAAAAGTCACTAGGGAAGTGTTATAAAATTGGGGGAGATTTTCACTATTTGATAGAATAATACAAACTTGATCAAGGTAATAATACAACTTTGTAGGAAATAATAAAATTTTAATAATAACAAAATGGAGAATAATTATATTAATGATGGAGGGAGGAGAGAAAAGATGTATATAGAAATTTGGAGAGAGTGAGTTTATGGAGATTGAAGGTGTGAGTGTGTATGGAAATGAAGGGGGTATTTATAAGTGAAAATGGGAGGATAAAAACAAATGAGAATAATTAATTTAATAAAATAAAATCAAAAGGATATTAGGTAAAGGAAGATGGTATTAAGATTAGGACAAAGAGAATTATGGTGAGTAAATGGCCAAAGGGATGAATCCAATTGGATGTTAGGTTGAGGGGTAAAATATTTACCGGGGGAAAATTCGGGTACGGTAAAAATGAGTTTTACTGTATAGTAACAATGACATTCACCATAATTTATTTACAACACTCCCCCTTGAATGTCATTGCACTTTGGGTAGAATACACTTTAGAAGAACTGCCTCGTTAAAAACCTTACCAAGAAAAACCCAGTGGGATAAAAACTTGGTGAAGGAAAAAAGAGTGTAATGCGTATTCTACTCCCCCTCATTTTGGCCTCCCTTGATGTCACGAAATCGTCGCATGCCAATCTTCCTTATCAACTTCTCAAAAACTGAAGTAGGTAGTGATTTTGTGAATAGGTCTGCCAAATTGTCACTTGAGCGAATCTGTTGAACACAAATATCACCATTCTTCTGGAGATCATGAGTGAAAAAGAATTTTGGCGATATGTGCTTTGTCCGGTCGCCTTTGATGTATCCTTCCTTCAATTAGGCAATGCAGGCAGCATTATCTTCATAAATGATTGTTGGAACATCTTTCCCACTATCCAATCCACAAGAATCTCAAATATGTTGTGTCATTGATCTTAGCCAAACACACTCTCGACTAGCTTCATGTATGGCTACAATTTCTGCATTATTTGAAGAGGTGGCAACAATACTTTGCTTTGTGGATCGCCACGATATAGTAGTTCCTCCATAAGTAAACAGGTAGCCTGTTTGTGACCGAGCCTTATGTGGATCAGACAAATAACCTGCATCTGCATAACCAATTAGATTGGGTTTGGACCCGGATGAATAAAATAATCCCATATCCATTGTACCCCGAAGATATCGAAAAATTTGTTTTATCCCATTCCAATGTCTGTGAGTTGGAGCAGAACTATATCTTGCTACTAAACTAACAGCAAAAGATATATCAGGTCTTGTATTAGTAGCAAAATACATTAAAGCTCCAATCGCGTTGAGATATGGTACTTCTGGACCAAGAATTTCTTCATTATCTTCTCGAGGTCCAAAAGTATCTTTCTTTTGATCAAGCGACCTCACAACCATCGGGGTACTTGTTGGATGCGCTGTGTCCATATAAAATCTTTTCAAAACCTTCTCGGTATAATGTGTCTGATGGACAAAGATCCCATTTTCTAAATGTGCAATTTGAAGACCTAGACAGAGTTTTGTCTTTCCAAGGTCTTTCATTTCAAAATCTCTCTTTAAACAATGTACGGCTTTGGAAACTTCTCCAGGAGTTCCAATAATATTTAAATCATCAACATAGACAGCAATGATGACATATTCATGTATGGACCTTTTAATAAAAACACATGGACATATGGAATTATTTTTGAAACCTTCTTTTACCAAGTATTCACTGAGACGATTATACCACATAAGTCCAGATTGCTTCAAGCCATATAAAGATCTTTTCAATTTAATTGAGTATATATCCCGGGAATTAGTTGCTTCGGGCAACTTGAGTCCTTCAGGGACTCTCATGTATATATCATGGCTTATAGGTCCATAGAGATAGACTGTAACAACATCCATTAGACGCATTTCTAATTTTTCATGTACTGCCAGACTAATTAGATACCGAAAAGTTGTTGCATCCACCACAGGGGAGTATGTCTCCTCATAATCAATACCAGGTCGTTGGGTGAAACCTTGTGCGACAAGCCGTGCTTTATATCTCACTATTTCATTTTTCTCATTTCTTTTTCGCACAAATACCCATTTGTAACCGACCGGTTTTACACCATCAGGTGTTGGGACTACAGGCCCAAAAACTTCTCGCTTCATGAGCGAGTCTAACTCAGCCTTAATTGCGTCTCTCCATTTTGGCCAATCATTTCTTTGCCGGTATTCATCAATTGATTTAGGCTCATGATCCTCATTTCCTTCTATTATATTTAGCGCTACATTATATGCAAAAATTTCGTCGACGGTTATTTCACATCGGTTCCATCTTGTTCCTGACATAATATAGTTGATTGAGATCTCATCATTTTGACTTATTTCAGGTACCTGTGTTACTTCTGGAACATTACAATTTATGTCAAGATCCTCTTCTAGAGGATTATTAATTTGAACCTCTGCAGGAGGTTTTATTACCTCGTTGGGGCCATCTTGTATCTTTGCTCCTTTTCTCTGTCGAGGATTTTTATCTTTGGAACTGAGTGGTCTGCCACGCTTCTGGCGTGCTTTAGATTCATTTGCAATCTTTATTTGTCCTTCGGGGGCATCAATTCTAGCAGGAGCATTTGCAGCTGGTACATGAGATTTGGTCACTCTATTGATATCATTAAAAGCGTCTGGCAATTGATTTGCTATATTTTGCAAATGAATTATCTTTTGAACTTCAAGTTCACACTGATTTGTCCGAGGATCAAGGCTTGATAATGATATAACATTCCATTTAATTTCTTTATCCAGCTGCTTATTTACTTCCCCTAATGTTAGATAAGCATTTTCATCAAAATGACAGTCAGCAAATCTTGCTGTAAATAAATCTCCAGTTGTTGGTTCCAAATATTTTATAATTGATGGAGATTCATATCCAACATATATTCCCAATCTTCTTTGACGACCCATTTTAGTTTGCTATGGTGGAGCAATTGGCACATATACTGCACAACCAAAGGTCCGAAGATGAGAGATATTAGGTTCGTGACCATGAACCAATTGAATGGGAGAGAGCTTATGATAGCTTATTGGCCTGATGCGCACAAGTGCTGCTGCATGCAAAATAGCACGTCCCCAAGCAGTAACGGGGAGTTTGCATCTCATCAATAATGGCCTCGCAATCAACTGAAGGCCTTTAATCAACGATTCTGCTAGACCGTTTTGGGTATGAACATGAGCTACAGGATGTTCAACCACAATTCCAATTGACATACAATAGTCATTAAACGCCTTAGAGGTGAATTCAGCAGCATTATCAAGACGTATAGTCTTAATTGCATGATCAGGAAAGTGTGCCCGCAATTTGATCAATTGTGATAATAAGCGCGCAAATGCCAAATTGCGTGAGGACAACAAGCACACATGGGACCATCTAGTTGATGCATCAACTAAAACCATAAAATATCTAAATGGTCTACACGGTGGATGTATAGGTCCACAAATATCTTCCTGAATTCTTTCCAAAAATGCTGGTGATTCAGAACCAACTTTATCATATGAAGGCCGGATAATTAATTTTCCTTGTGAATAAGCAGCACATGTAAATTCATTAGATTGAAAAATCTTCTGGTTTTTCAATGGATGACCAAATGAATTTTCAAAAAATTCGACGCATCATTATTGATCCAGGATGGCCCAACCGATCATGCCAAATTTTTAAATCATTAGTCAGCTTCAGGCTGGTGCCGGCTTCTGGCTGGGTATAATAATTTTCAATGACTTGAATATTTGTGTAATACAATCCAGAAGATAATACATGTAATTTTTCCACAATTTGTTTGTTACCTGTAGTGGTAACTTTTGTAATATAGAGATATTCAGCATCTCTTTCATTCATTGTCTTAATATGATATCCATTTAAACAGATATCCTTAAAACTCAATAAATTTCTTTGAGACTTTGAAGAGAACAAAGCATTTTCAATGATTATTTTTGTTCCCTTTGGTAGTAGAATTTGAGCTCTTCCGGAGCCTTCAATTATTTTTGTACTACCAGAGATTGTACTAACATATGCCTTTTCAAATTTCAAAGTAAAGAAATATTTCCGTTTATTAAATACGGAATGAGTGGTTGCACTGTCTGCTAGACAGATATCTGAGTCATTGTTCTTGGAACCAAATGGTTGAATGTCCATATCTTCATAAAAGAAATAAAACATACATAAGAAAGTAATATTGAACTGAAATTTATTACAAATTAAAAGAACATTAAGAACATTAATAAAAATAAACAACAGATAAGAACATAAATATAAAATACATGGAAATAGACAACAAGATTATTCTTGCTTTATTTTCTTGCTTGCTTCTTCTGGATCAGCAAGATAATCATCAATATCGAAATATGAGTCGGACTGGAAGGCAGCATCTTGGTCATCATCTTGGACAAAATTTGTTTCAGCAACTTTATTTTTTCCTTTCAAAGATGATTGGTAAAGTTCTACCAAGTGCTTCGCTGTACGGCATGTCCGTGACCAATGACCTGTCATGCCACATCGATAGCAGACTGTCTCGTGATTTTTCTTATCATTATATTTGGCATCATTAGCCTGTTTTCCTTTAGCCTTGCCATGGTTATAAATATTGCGGTCACGGTGATTAAAATTGTTCCTTCCACGTCCACGCCCACGTCCCCGGCCACGACCTTTTCCACGGCCACGACCAGAATTATCATGTACTGCTGCATTCGCTTCTGGGAATGGAGTAGAAGCAGTGGGACGAGACTCATGATTTTTCATCAATAGCTCGTTATTTTGTTCAGCTACCAGGAGGCAAGAAATTAAATCAGAATATTTTGTGAAACCCTTTTCACGATATTGCTGCTGCAGGAGCACATTTGATGCATGGAAAGTAGAGAATGTTTTTTCCAACATATCAGCATCAGTAATATCTTCTCCACATAGTTTTAACTGAGAGCTGATTCGAAACACAGCTGAATTATATTCATGCACAGATTTAAAATCTTGCAGCCTTAGGTGCATCCGCTCGTAACGAGCTTTTGGGAGTATGACCATCTTCATGTGATCATACCTTTCTTTCAAATTCTTCCAAAGATCTGCAGGATCTTTGACAGTAAGATACTCCGTCTTTAGACTATCATGAAGATGATAAAGATCATGGCTTTTGCCTTATCTTGACTAGATACATCTATTGCCTTTTCTTGACTAGTCCCTTCTTTATCTTGAGTAGATACGGATTTTCCCTTATCTTGAGGAGATTTTATGGTATCTCCCAGGCCCTGAGCATCTAAATGCATTTCTGCATCTAGTCTCCATGATAGATAATTTCTTCCGAAAATATCTAGGGCCTCAAACTCAAGTTTTGCAAGATTTGCCATTATAACAGTAAAGAAATAATAACAAAATATAAAACAAATATAAAGAGAAATAATAATAGAAATTATATAGTATATATGCTTACTCGATAAATCTTTCAGCTATATTAGTAGAATAATAATATGTAATATATATGTATGCTTACTCGATAAATCTTTCAGCTATATAAATACTATATATGTATAATATAAATAATTAAAATAGTAATAAGAAAAGGTTTAGAAATAATTACCTTGATAAGGTAGAGACTCGTGCTGATAACGTGTTATAAAATTGGGGGAGATTTTCACTATTTGATGGAATAATACAAACTTGATGAAGGTAATAATACAACTTTGTAGGAAATAATAAAACTTTAATAATAGCAAAATGAAGAATAATTATATTAATGATGGAGAGAGGAGAGAAAAGATGTGTATGCAAATTTGGAGAGAGTGAGTTTATAGAGATTGAAGGTGTGAGTGTGTATGGAAATCAAGGGGGTATTTATAGGTGAAAATGGGAAGATAAAAACAAATGAGAATGATTAATTTAATAAGATAAAATCAAAAGGATATTAGGTTAAGGAAGATGGTATTAAGATTAGGACAAAGAGAATTATGGTGAGTAAATGGCCAAAGGGATGAATCCAATTGGATGTTAGGTTGAGGGGTAAAATATTTACCGGAGATAAATTCGGGTACGGTAAAAATGAGTTTTACTGTATGGTAACAATGACATTCACCGTAATTTATTTGCAACAGGAAGAACATATTCCTCGCTAGGGTGCTTTGTTTTTCACCAACTTATAGAACTATACCCTTGATATAAATAGCTTGGCCCAGAAACTCGTTGGCGAGGTTTATTATTGCAAAGTCCAGTCTGAACACTTCTAGCTATTTAAACACTGCAAGGATCACTCAAAATATAGAAGTTTTGCACTTGGAGAAGACTAAACTTGAGTAGTCTGCACAATGAGCTTCCATGGGACGGGACTGAATTGAACTGGGATTGGGTTGGGCTGGATTGAACTGTGACAAAAAACAGACCACCTTTTATTATACACAAGGCCACCTTTTGTGGGAGCAAGCTACTAGCCTAAGATGTACCACCATTTTAAATATTTACCTTGTCCAACCCTCAAGAGCTAAGTAAGAAAACAATCCAAAATATGCTTCAACAACAGATCAAGATAAAGGAAACCAAGTTCTAACCAAGAACAAACAAATCATGTGAGATTTAACACAAGATCCAATGGGATTTAGAGCAAACAAATTAAGCCAGAATTGGGAAACCATGTACAACCGCCATGCTGGTGAGTCCAATGTCAACTACCCACCGCTGAAATAGAAACTCGAGGTGGTGGAGCGAGAAGAGCAGAAAACTGTCTTCCTTCACATTGGGTGTCATCACCCTGCAAAGAGGGGGAACCTGCCAAGATGAGGCAATCGAATCGAGCAACAAAGGGAACTGGCCCGGAAATGCCAGGAAGAACGGCTTGCCGAAAGCCAACAACTTTTTGAGGCAGGAGATACTTCTTAGACTGGAAATGTCCATAAAGAGTAAAATCCAATAGCCACTATAAGTTTCAAGCACCATTCGAGTGTAAAGCATGTGGGTTTCATCCACATGGATGTGGCCCATCAGACTCGCGTTACATTCAGTTCTTGGAGCAAAGGTTGGCCAGGGTGATTCATGGAAGAAGGGTGAATCGGAGGAGGAAATTTAAACAAGTTTTGAACACTGGCAGTATTGCTACCATAGAAACTTCCAGTACTGATGTGATTCAGTGTAATAATGACAGACTGACACAACAAGATGTTACACAATCCCAGCCCCCCTTACATACTAAAATGGAGGCACAGGAAACAGTTACTATTGGAAATCTTCTGGGTTGGAAAATCACAACAGAACAACATGAAGTAGTTAACATGGCTAAGACCTTGGTGGACAAGGAAAAGAAACAATGGAGTTCATCAAATGCCAATGTTTAGTCTCCTCTCATGGAATACCAGAGGAATAGTTTATGGTTCCAAACTACATTTTCTACAGTCACTAATTCATAAACATTTGTGCAACTTCGTGTTTCTTTTTGATACAAGACAGACTACAGTTAATGAAATTTGGTGTAGAAGCATTTGGTCACCTCCAAATTTAGAGTTTATTATGGTTGAACCAGAAAGGCAGGCAGGTGGCCTTGTTTTCATGTGGAATGTAGATGATTTCCAGTGCATAAATGTTCGGTGTGGCAGTAGATGGATATTAGCAGAGGGAATTTTGACTCAGGCGAACAACTCATTTTCTTTTTGTTATGTATATGCCCCGGTAGACTTGGAAGCAAGAATCACTGTATGGTCTGACTTGGTTTCTTTAAAGCCATCCTTCCCTTCGCCCTAGCTAGTGGTGGGAGACTTTAATGAAACTCTAAATGAAACGGAGAGAAGGAGTGGATATTTGTGTAGACGCGGGGCCGGTGCATTACATAGTTTTATGGATAGGCTGGCACTTTTGGAGTTCCCCTTGGAAGGTAGAGGCTTCACCTGGGCTAATGTTGTGTCTGCTAGTCAGATCGATCGAGCCATGGCGGAGTCTGACTGGAGCGTGGCAGTACCATCCTTATCTCTTCGGACTGCGAGAAGAGAGTTCTCAGATCATTGGCCTCTCATCCTCAGTCAGGAGCGGGTCAATTGGGGTTTTAAACCTTTCCGATTCCTTGCTTGCTAGTGGGAATATCCGAAGTTTGATGAGATTTTATGTAGGATGTGGAAGGATATGGAACAGGAGCTTCCTGGTCAATTTTGTTTCCTGAAGAAGTTAAGCAAGTTACATGTCAGACTTGCATAGTGGAACAAGACAGATTTTGGTAATGTTGATGTGGTTGTGTCTAAATTACAGACGAAGATTGACGCCCTTGAGTTGGTGTTTGAGCGGAGGGACTTATCGGAGGAGGAAAAATCGGAGTTGAGTGAATTGCGGGTTGCTCTCTTGACCCGGGAAAAGCAGAAGGAGAGTTTGTGGCAACAAAAATCACGCCTTTCGTGGGGTAAGCTAGGGGACAGGAACACTGGTTTTTTCCACACACATTCCTGCAACAGAGGGAGAAAAAAAGGCATTCATTGCATCCAGTCAGTGGGGGGGTGGGTGGGGCGGGAGGGGGAAGCTCACAAAGCCGTATGACATTAAAATGGAGGCAGTCAATTTTTTCGGAAATTTATATCATGATTCACATTGCAATAGGCCAAAAATTGGCACTCTCCACTTTAATTGTTTGGATACTACAATGGCCGCTTTTCTTGAGAGACCGGTTACCATGGATGAGGTGAAGACTGCTGTTTGGGCATGTGATAGTTCGAAAGCTCCGGGGCCGGATGGTTTTAATTTCTCTTTTTATAAGAGAACATGGGGTTTTATCAAGAATGATATTTTTACTTTAGTTCAGAGTTTCTGAAATGCCCGTGTCCTAATTTATTAATATAAGTTATAAATTAATCATAGATTGACCAAATTGCCCTTATCATTCCCGGGACACCTGTATACCAAATCATTCATTAAAGAATGTATAGCATGTGAAGTGACCAAAATGCCCTTCTCCCCGGGATACAATATCAACAACATAACTAATGAACAATTATACAACAAATTACACAACAACGAGTCTGCAGCGGAAGACTATACATATGATAACATGTATGCAGTGAACTCTATGGATCCGACCCGAGGAGAGGAAAGCACCGCCACCTGCTGATATGCTCTTCTGATCATCGATCAGCTAACCTGTGTAAAACTGTGAGGGGGTGAGACCAACCACTGTCTCACCGCAAACAAATAAAATAAATAATATACAACTACAAATCAACTACAAGTACACCGGCATCAAACAACAACAACCACAATACACATAGCAGGACATCATCAGACTACAAACCATCACTTGTCATTACTTATACTATTATCTCTGTTATTAGGTTTAAATATTTTATTAGGGCCCTCTACTGTGTGCGTCGATCTCGGTCCCGTCTGATCAGACAACCAGGGCATAAGCCCAAATACAATCAGGGCCCAAGCCCAAATACCATCATAGAGAGAGAGAGAGAGAGAGACAGAGACAGAGAGAAAGAGGGAGGTAGAAAGGGGGAGGTAGAAAGAGGGAGGTAGAACCGGTCATAACAGACCCATATGCTAAACCGCATATACCTTGCTAAACCGCATGAAATCCCGAGGGGTATCACTTCCCGCTCGAACCAACCGGTCAACAGCCCCACAGTAGAATTATTATAATTCATTATTCTCAATTATGCTTAACAAGCTTTGCCAAACGTTATTGTCAAACAGGGTTGCGTGGATTTAATATCTTATTCTCAAATCCGGGCCTCCAGCCCTCAAGTCACCACACGAACCACAAAGTCATATTACATGTTATAACTCATAACCAACAAACTCATGCTCAGCTAGCATATCATATCAAACAGGCACGTAATACACATAGTCAGACATATTGTATCAAGGTATCATCACTAAGATGTAAACGCAATCAAGTACATCAGCACAGCAGGCTTATATTCATATAGCACTCAATACCAACCAAGTATTACCACTTCTTGTTCCAAGTTTATTAACCGAGCATTGTAGGCAGTAATGCATACAAAGGTTTATAAGTCCTCACCTAGATCAAAGATAGCTAGCGCCCAAACTTGCCTCGACATAAGACCTTGTTGCTCCTAAGGTATCATCGATGCCTAAGCATTGGCACATTTATCAAGTATAGAATACACAGACATAGTATGAAATGCATGCTTAGTACCTAATAAGTTATGATTAAAATCCTTATCCAGCATGAGACACAACGGGGAAGATTTCGTTTCTCAGTCCAATTAACTATGTGAACTCATCTGAAAACTTAAGAACTCACTTGGAAACCAATGCTCAGACACTAAGGTATCATGGGGCAAACCACATGGCAAGTTCATTAGACTGATATAAATCTTTTGAATTATTAATCTTGCATTGAAAACAAGTTTAAAGTCACTACAACTGCCACCTCACATTTAGAGTAAATACTTTCTAGGTGTCGATATTCTAGTATAAACCATGCACGTAAACATGACGATTGTGAAGCGCACTAAGCTGAACTAGTTACCCTTCCCCACAAAAGCTAATGGTATATCTCTGTGAATTATTGTATAAGTATCAACATTTAATCCACGTATAATTCCTCCCAACATAGACACGTTCTTAAATACGTATTTCCTATGGTTCAGTAACCAATTCATGCCAGCAAGATACGTTGCAACAAGTACCATTTAAAGGTTACAGATATGATTAAACAAACAAGGATTTGTAAACATATGACCACAGGTGCCAACTGACAATTAGGAAGAATTAAATAAAGATTTAATGGAAACGGTTACTGAAATGAGGAAGAGCCCATGTGAATGCTTCTGCTCATGACACAAACCCACAAACATGCAAACGCTATCTCTCCAAGAAAAACAATATATGAGAGCCAATCATAAGAGGGAAAACCACGTGTTGTGTCTAACCAAAATTGCCAAGCAAAATTACATGTTTTGTTATGAAATCAATGCATTTGTGCAGGGGTAAGCAACCTGTAGCATATGCCATAATGAAAAACAATAGCAGAACCCAACCACGTGATTACCGATAACAAAAGGCCAAGTATAGTTTATCATAAAGACAACCCAACTCGTCATTGAACAAAAAAGGTAGAAAAACTGGTCATTACCTGATTAAATGGTTCTGCCCGAGGATTTGAGTACAATCCCACATGGTTCCGATTGAACCACCGATATCGAGCCTAGGAGCACCCTTGCCGGAGAAGACCCGACACCATCGTTCGCCAATCCAACAAAACAAAAGCCAATAAGCGTAATCCAGCAACAGAGGAAAACAAAGGAGGGAATGTAAGGAAGAAAAGGAAAGAGATGATGGGGAGGTTTGGTATAGACGGTTTGGTAACCGTTGAGGACAACCTGGAAGTGGGGGAAGAAAAACTCGGGGAGAAGGTGGCAGCCGCTCAGGAAAAAGGAAGAGGAGGAAAAGAAAAGAGAGGAGAGAGGGAGAAAGAGATGACTTTTATACCACCACCCTAGGGTTAGGCTTTCGTCAAAAGCAAAACGGCGTCGTTTTGAACCAAACGACGTCACTTCGTCTACAAGCCCTCTCTTGGTCAACCCGAAAGTCAAAACACACATAAGTGTGTGTTTTATGTTATAGCTCAGCCCAAAACTACATAGTTTTAGACTAAACTACACCATGCCTTGTGTTTCACCACAAAATGCAAATAAACTCCAAAAGAAATCCAATTACGGATTAATTTCACCATTAAATGAATATTTCCAAAGAAAAGAAGAAGATATTAATAACAATCTTCTTGACCAAAAATCCGAGAATTCCTCGAGGATAAAATTGGAAATAAAATTCAAAAATTCCGAAAATTCCATAAAAATTAATAACCGAAAATCCGGGGCGTTACAGCTCTACCCCACTTAACAAAATTTCGTCCTCGAAATTTCAAGAGAAGTCAAGCAACCAAGTGCTTAAGTGACACAAACAAGTGTCACCCGGTATCAAAATACCATTGGCCAAAACCACCAAGTAGAACCATCTTGACCATCAATCACACTTCTAAGAACTCCGGTTTACCAAGTCGATCATCGACCTTAGTCAAACATGATCTAAAGAGCACCAGATCAAAACATTAACCCATGAGTCTTATCCACTCATTATCACCATTGATAATACCAAAATCTATACACAATTTCATTTATCCTCACTCAACCAAATCTATCCAATCCTTTAATCCATTAAGCATATCCTCACATAATAAAACCCAAAATTGTTACCCAAGTAACCAGATCATCACTCCCATTGTGAATACCACAAGACCAAAATCCATAATATTTATTTCATATCCAAAGCCTCAAAGTATTTCCTTTATCACACACCAATTCAGCCAAAATCGTATAATTCCCGAAACATACCTTAGGCACTAGAATCCAATCATTACCGAGATATCGTAATTATAATTTCCATAACTTGGATTTCTCACGACCCAAGCATCCTTCCATAACTTACACTTATGCATCTATCCCTAGAGCCATTCTTAGCACTGACTCCAAAGTTTCTTTGATAAAGAAATTAAAACATCACTGTATCTCTCGTCACATAACTAACAACCTAGTAACTGAATCACAATTCCCGAGAACACCTCAAAGTTAAACCTCAATGTAAACATACTATCAACATCCTCATCTAGCACACGAATTATAACTTCAGTCAACATTCATGAACAAAACCTTCTTATCACAATCACCATTAATACCCCAAAACTCACAAGATTAATTCCCTCAAGTATTTTTAAGATATAATTTCCCAAACATATCATTAGATCATTCTCAAATTAATTCAAGAAATCATCTCGAACTCCGAACAGGATAACAAATCACAAGTAAATTCAAATCCTTGAGCTCAGCAAATCAGACCACAAATCATATGATCACCAAGATTACAAGAATCATATCCACAAGTATCACATCAGATCATCCTTTGATAGATGTAAACTCCAAAACAAAACCGATGGTTCTTACTTGTATTGGCCAGTTCCATTTCAGGAACTATCAAACATGTTACCGTAAGGAAACCCCTTCCAGCAACAACACAGGAAAAAGCAGCAACGGTGTACTCACACCGACACAAAAGCGTAAGTAAAGAATCGAGGGTCTACAAACCGACTCCGATAAAGCAGTGGATATTCCACAAAACAAACTTTGCAACAACCCAAGCTGTAAAGACAAACATATCATTTCAATGACAATACCGGGTCGCTCCGACCCTCAGCAAGTACGTGTCCTCCACCGGATCCATAGTACGACTCACTATATGAATGTATTTGACAAATGCAACAACCGACTCAAACAGGAGCAGACTTATGCACATAAGTGAAAAACACGTATTCTAACATCCTAAAGGATCTACAGCCTGCTCCGCTACCAACTGAAACGCCCGTGTCCTAATTTATTAATATAAGTTATAAATTAATCATAGATTGACCAAATTGCCCTTATCATTCCCGGGACACCTGTATACCAAATCATTCATTAAAGAATGTATAGCATGTGAAGTGACCAAAATGCCCTTCTCCCCGGGATACAATATCAACAACATAACTAATGAACAATTATACAACAAATTACACAACAACGAGTCTGCAGCGGAAGACTATACATATGATAACATGTATGCAGTGAACTCTATGGATCCGACCCGAGGAGAGGAAAGCACCGCCACCTGCTGATATGCTCTTCTGATCATCGATCAGCTAACCTGTGTAAAACTGTGAGGGGGTGAGACCAACCACTGTCTCACCGCAAACAAATAAACCAATAATATACAACTACAAATCAACTACAAGTACACTGGCATCAAACAACAACAACCACAATACACATAGCAGGACATCATCAGACTACAAACCATCACTTGTCATTACTTATACTATTATCTTTGTTATTAGGTTTAAATATTTTATTAGGGCCCTCTACTGTGTGCGTCGAGCTCGGTCCCGTCTGATCAGACAACCAGGGCATAAGCCCAAATACAATCAGAGCCTAAGCCCAAATACCATCATAGAGAGAGAGAGAGAGAGAGAGAGAGAGAAATAGGGAGGTAGAAAGGGGGAGGTAGAAAGAGGGAGGTAGAACTGGTCATAACAGACCCATATGCTAAATCGCATATACCATGCTAAACCGTATGAAATCCCGAAGGGTATCACTTCCCGCTCGAACCAACAGGTCAACAGCCCCACAGTAGAATTATTATAATTCATTATTCTCAATTATGCTTAACAAGCTTTGCCATACGTTATTGTCAAACAGGGTTGCGTGGATTTAATATCTTATTTTCAAATCCGGGCCTCCAGCCCTCAAGTCACCACACGAACCACAAAGTCATATTACATGTTATAACTCATAACCAACAAACTCATGCTCAGCTAGCATATCATATCAAACAGGCACGTAATACACATAGTCAAACATATTGCATCAAGGTATCATCACTAAGATGTAAACGCAATCAAGTACATCAGCACAGCAGGCTTATATTCATATAGCACTCAATACCAACCAAGTATTACCACTTCTTGTTCCAAGTTTATTAACCGAGCATTGTAGGCAGTAATGCATACAAAGGTTTATAAGTCCTCACCTAGATCAAAGATAGCTAGCGCCCAAACTTGCCTCGACATAAGACCTTGTTGCTCCTAAGGTATCATCGATGCCTAAGCATTGGCACATGTATCAAGTATAGAATACACAGACATAGTATGAAATGCATGCTTAGTACCTAATAAGTTATGATTAAAATCCTTATCCAGCATGAGACGCAACGGGGAAGATTTCAATTCTCAGTCCAATTAACTATGTGAACTCATCTTAAAACTTAAGAACTCACTTGGAAACCAATGCTCAGACACTAAGGTTTCATGGGGCAAACCACATGGCAAGTTCATTAGACTGATATAAATCTTTTGAATTATTAATCTTGCATTGAAAACAAGTTTAAAGTCACTACAACTGCCACCTCACATTTAGAGTAAATACTTTCTAGGTGTCGATATTCTAGTATAAACCATGCACGTAAACATGACGATTGTGAAGCGCACTAAGCTGAACTAGTTACCCTTCCCCACAAAAGCTAATGGTATATCTCTGTGAATTATTGTATAAGTATCAACATTTAATCCACGTATAATTCCTCCCAACATAGACACGTTCTTAAATACGTATTTCCTATGGTTCAGTAACCAATTCATGCCAGCAAGATACGTTGCAACAAGTATCATTTAAAGGTTACAGATATGATTAAACAAACAAGGATTTGTAAACATATGACCACAGGTGCCAACTGACAATTAGGAAGAATTAAATAAAGATTTAATGGAAACGGTTACTGAAATGAGGAAGAGCCCATGTGAATGCTTCTGCTCATGACACAAACCCACAAACATGCAAACGCTATCTCTCCAAGAAAAACAATATATGAGAGCCAATCATAAGAGGGAAAACCACGTGTTGTGTCTAACCAAAATTGCCACGCAAAATTACATGTTTTGTTATGAAATCAATGCATTTGTGCAGGGGTAAGCAACCTGTAGCGTATGCCATAATGAAAAACAATAGCAGAACCCAACCACGTGATTACCGATAACAAAAGGCCAAGTATAGTTTATCATAAAGACAACCCAACTCGTCATTGAACAAAAAAGGTAGAAAAACTGGTCATTACCTGATTAAGTGGTTCTGCCCGAGGATTTGAGTACAATCCCACAAGGTTCCGATTGAACCACCGATATCGAGCCTAGGAGCACCCTTGCCGGAGAAGACCCGACACCACCGTTCGCCAATCCAACAAAACAAAAGCCAATAAGCGTAATCCAGCAACAGAGGAAAACAAAGGAGGGAATGTAAGGAAGAAAAGGAAAGAGATGATGGGGAGGTTTGGTATAGACGGTTTGGTAACCGTTGAGGACAACCTGGAAGTGGGGGAAGAAAAACTCGGGGAGAAGGTGGCAGCCGCTCGGGAAAAAGGAAGAGAAGGAAAAGAAAAGAGAGGAGAGAGGGAGAAAGAGATGACTTTTATACCACCATGCTAGGGTTAGGGTTTTCGTCAAAAGCAAAACGGCGTCGTTTTGAACCAAACGACGTCACTTCGTCTACAAGCCCTCCCTTGGTCAACCCAAAAGTCAAAACACACATAAGTGTGTGTTTTATGTTATAGCTCAGCCCAAAACTACGTAGTTTTAGACTAAACTACACCATGCCTTGTGTTTCACCACAAAATGCAAATAAACTCCAAAAGAAATCCAGTTACGGATTAATTTCACCATTAAATGAATATTTCCAAAGAAAAGAAGAAGATATTAATAACAATCTTCTTGACCAAAAATCCGAGAATTCCTCGAGGGTAAAATTGGAAATAAAATTCAAAAATTCCGAAAATTCCATAAAAATTAATAACCGAAAATCTTGGGCGTTACAGTTTCTTTGCTACGGGTCAGCTCCCTAAGGGTTCTACTTCTACTTACATCACTCTTGTTCCCAAGAAAGTTGGTGCAGAAACCTTTGATGATTACCGTCCGATTACTTTGATCCACGGGGTTTATAAGATTATATCAAAGCTTCTGGAAGAGAGGATCAAGCCAGTCATGGATCGATTAATTTCTCCTACTCAATCTGGGTTCATTGCAGGAAGAAATATTTTAGATTGTCATATGGTCGCCTCTGAGGTGATCCATTCATTGAGGTCATCCAAAAAGAAGGCTGTGGTGTGGAAATTGGATTTTCACAAAGCATTTGATTCGGTTAATTGGGATTATTTATTCCAGGTTATGACTAAGATGGGGTTTGGGTGCCGATGGATTGCATGGATAAGAGCCTACCTACAATCATCGCTCTTATCGGTTTTGATTAATGGCTCTCCTTCTCCAGAATTTGGTATGCAGAAAGGTTTAAAGCAAGGGGACCCCATGTCTCCTTTCCTCTTCCTTCTTACTACTGAAGGTTTGTCTTCCATGCTTACTGCGGCTGTGACCAATGGTCTATGTACCCCTATTGAGATGCATGGGGTGTCACTTTCCTTACTACAGTATGCGGATGATACTCTGTTGTTTTCACCGGCAGATATTACATCGCTACTCAATCTCAAACGAGTATTGCGCTGCTTTGAGCTTCTCTCCGGTTTGAGTATAAACTTTCATAAAAGTGGGCTTGTTGGTATCCATCTAATTGCGGCAGAAGTAGATGAGTTGGCAGCTAGGTTGTTGTGTAAGGTGGAGAAGCTCCCGTTTACTTATCTTGGTCTACCTTTGGGAGCAAATATGAAACATATGAAGCATTGGGAACCGGTTGTTCGCAAATTTCAATCACGCTTACATTCATGGAAAGGAAAATTTCTCTCTTTTGCCGGTCGCTTGGTGTTGATTAAATCGGTTATATCCTCCTTTCCTCTTTATTACCTCTCCATGTTTAAGTTACTGGCCACAGTTGCTAAGCAGCTTGTGCGCATCCAGCGCACTTTCTTATGAGGGGGAGTAAATGCCACTCGGAAACTTTGCTTGGTGGCGTGGTCCAAGATTGCGACTCCCAGAGAACATGGAGGATTAGGGGTGGAACTTTTGATAATCAAGAATCAATGCATGCTTTTCAAATGGCTCTGGCGCTATTACACCTCTGATGTGGCTCTTTGGCAGGTTCTTATCCGTGCAAAATGTGGTATTATGGGGCCTGCTTTCACTCCAAGTTTTATTTTCGCAAGAGCCTCTCCTACATGGAAGAATATCTTAAAGAGTAGTGATTATTCGGGGCTGAGTGGGATCCCTTTACAATCTGGGATTGCATTGTCTGTTGGAGATGGAAGTAACATCCGGTTCTGGCATGACACATGGTCTACTTTGGGGTGTCTAAAAGAAAGTCATCAACGATTATTTCGGGCTTCCAATTTCCAAACTGCCTCATTGCGGGAGGTTCAGCTAGCTGCGTGCCTCCTCCCTCAAAATGCACATGCCTGGACCCGTCCCCTTTATACTTGGGAGTGGAAGTTATGTAGTGATTTTTTGACAACATTGCAAGCTCTCTAGCCTGTGGGGGGTTTCAATGATTCTTGGTCTTGGATTTGGGGACAAAAGGGAGAATTTTTCTCCACGGAGTGCTTATGCTTCTTTGTGTGCCCCGGCCCCTGCTGTTGGTCCGATTCCCCTTCTTTGGTTGTCTCTCTCCCCACCACACATTGAGTGCTTCTTTTGGCGCCTTCTACAAAGGGGTCTAGCGACTCGGGGAGCTCTTCTGCATAGGGCAATTTTGTAGCCTGCGGATTCTCTTTGTCCACTTTGCCACTTGGTTACTGAGGATATTCAACATTTGTTCTTATTATGCCCTATCTCTCATGCTTTATGGACTCGGGTGTGTCGTTGGTGGGGAACTCCCTGGGTTGTTCCTTGTTCTGTTGCGTCTTGGTTCATACAGTGGCCATCTTATGCCGGCACCAGCACTTCCCAACCAGTGTGGCTACTTATTGGTTTCGCTTGCTTCTGGACAATTTGGCTCTCAAGCAATGCCTTGATTTTCTCCCAACGGCCAGTACATCAGGGCCAACTATTTGACCAGGTACTCACCCGTTCCTTTTGGTGGATGAAGCTCCGGTTCCCCATGTTTCCTTATGGCGTCGGGGCTGTTCTCGCGTCTGCCACTCCCTTTAAAGACTGGGATCCTGGCAAGCGAGTAGTCATTCGTGTTGTAAGGTGATTTCCCATTGCTGCAGTAGCTAGTTAGCACCAGTGTCTTGTATAATGTACTGCCACTGATTACTTGTACATATTCCCATACTTCAATAAAATAACTCGATTAGTATCAAAAAAAAAAACAACCAAAAGGAAATTAACAAACCAAAAAAAAGACTAAAAGAAAGAGGAAAAACAACTATTAATGCATGACACTCAGTTGTGCTTCATGTTTCATCGCAGTAGTGCAGTCGAAGAAAATTAGAGAGCACAAAATTGCAGCTCCAAGCATGAAGTGGCAAGCAACATTCTTGTTTGGCATATTTGGCACCATGCTTCTTTGCAGCAAAAGGGTCCACAATGAAGAACAAAATTGTGGCTTCAGTGCCTATATAAAGGCAGCAACATTCGTCGCAAAAACACAGTTCACAGACAACAAAATTCACTGAAAAACAAATGGAGAGAATGAGGAAGAAGAGAAAATAGAGGGAAATATTTCTTAATATTTTTCGTAACTCCTCTTAAACTTAGGGAGTGACAAAATAGTGTGAAAAATATTTTTGGGGTATTTTTTGAAAACATTTTTGTGGGATACTACTTTGGATAGAAATCTAATTTTATTTTACTCTTAAATTTATTTTTGAAAAGTCTCTCTTTGTAAGACTACTATTACTATGGAATTGAGCTTGTCGATATAGCCCAATAAATTGGTGAACCAAGTTAAATTTTGTGTGCCATTTACTTTTTAGTTGATCATTATTGCACAAGATAGTGCCACTAGGACGAACATCGAGCACCATTTGGAGAGAGATGGAATGAAGGGGTTTATGAGATCTAAAGCAATCGTAGCTAAATGCACAACAACAAGACAAGATCTCCTGAAAAGAAGCCATTACTATTCGCATCGTCACTGGAAAAAAGAGTGGAAACCATTTGAAAACTCCATTAAATATCCCGAAGAGGAGTATAGAAGAGAAGAACCAAGAAAATCACCTTCGGAGGGTGGTTGAATCTATGCATCATCATGTAGGGAGGTAACCAGTTGCAAGACGAGATCAGTATCTGTCGTAGACCACAAAGCCGCCTTTGAGCACCACCCCGTCATCAGTCTCGGTCTACCTTGGCCACACATGAGTTTTTAGCGAGACTGCATTTTAATTAGTTAAATTTCTTTTGAGGTGGAGAGACCCATTTGGCAATTCCTAAGGAAGCCAGGTTAAGGGCCTCCAAAGGTAGACTTGTCTTTTAATGCTTCTTAGAAATAATAAAGTGGTCACAATTTCATTTAAAACCTCCCTATTCTCCTAGAAATGTTTTTTTTTTAATCATCCTAATGTGCTCCTCCAAATGTACCTATATACACTCTAATCCTATCCTAACCCATGCACCCAGACTCAAACCCGGATGGCCTTGATGGCCCGAGGACTTGGATGCCAATACGACTTAAGAGTCCGTACTCCAAAAGCAAGTATCATGTAAAATAGAGAGTTACTTGAAAAGGAAGAGGTTGGTAAGGGGGTGCATACCCTTCGTTTCAAGAGGTAGCCGAGAGATTACGGATCCTCAATTTGGGAAGTTCTTGGAGGTCAAGACTCTGAGGGAGCTTCAAAAAGTAAAGAGCACTTCCTAGTACTATATGAGGTGGGTGCAAATTATAACAATCCAACCAGGTTCTTAAAAGATGTTCTAAGGAAGTTAAAATCCTTTGGTTTAAGGCTTGAAGTCTAAAGACTTGGCCTAAAGGTGTAAACGAGCCGAGTCGAGCCGAGTAGTGCCTTGCTCGACTCGAGCTCGTTAAGGAAACCTCACGCTCGAGCTCGAGCTCGTTAGATTTTGCCACTACTCGAGTTCGGCTCGATAAGGCTCGTTAAGTAGTGGTTGGCTTCGGTGGGTGGATCTCAACTCGTTAGAGCTCGTTAATGCAAGTTCGATTCAACTCGATTAAGCTCGATTAATATTAAATAGAGATCATAAATTTTAAAACACTCCAAAGTCCAAACACAACTAAATTTTAAAGCACTCCAAAGTCCAAACACAACTAAATTGTTAATACAGACTGCTCCAAACATAACTAAAGTCCAAAAAATCAGCTTCAAGCTGCTCCAAATTAATCCAGTAAGTTCTCCGCAGTTGGCTCTAAGCTTCCTTCCATTTTCAATCTCTTACACCCAAGAAACACTATCAACGACCACCAAGGAAAGTGACTGATCAGAAAAGAAAACCATAAAAAGAAATTACAAAATGAAAAACAAACTCACAGCATCTGTCGACTGTCATAGACTTCCACTTATCACCAGCAACTTTACCAACCTGATTCCATCCAGAAAACAATCGTCATCTCTCCCAAAAACAATAACAAGCCACGATTCATTTAAAAACTAAATCTATAACTAAGAAACGGGGGAAAAAACGGAACAAGATCTATTAAGCAGAGATCACTCACAGCAGCCACAGATTTATTGTTAAGGTGCTTCCCCTTGAACTCCTACCTAAACTCCTCCCTATAAAATTCAAATCAAAACAAAAACGAATCAAACAGAGAACAAAGTACATCGACACATACAGACTAAGCTAGCAAAAAAATAGAATCACGAAGACATCGAATACGATCTCGTACATGAAAACGAAGAAAGCACTAGGAGGCCTCTTTGGCTTGCTAGGGTCCTTCGTGGCCTTTTTGGCCGCTTTCTCTTCAGCCAAAATAGAGACACACACCAAAAAAAAACAGATCCAAAGCTCAAAAATCGCAAACGGAAACCGGAGATCTCAGATCCAAATCTAAATCGAGGAAACAAGCACGAAGAAACAAAAACAAAGAGAAAATACAAAATCACTTGTTATCGGCAGGTTTGGCTCCGGCCTTGGATTTTGCGCCCTTCATGGCTGCTCCTGCAGAGAAAACGCAAAAAACCGTTGAGAATCAGCCGGGAAAGGGGCGAGTCGGGCCCTAGACAAAGAGGCGAGCGAGGGGGGGGGTGGGGGGGGAGAGAGAGAGAGAGAGAGACGAAGGAGTCCTTACCTAATACACACTAGGATTTTTTAGCTTAAGAAGGACATGGCCGAGGTGAGATAGAGAGAGAGAAAGGACTTGGCGAGGGAGATTTCGGTGGTGGTGGCCGACGAAGGATGTGTGTCTGGGTGATTGGGTTTTGTCGTGGAAATGCAAAGAACTAGGGATTAAAAGTTTCAAATTGGGGCTTTCTCTTGTCTAGGTTTAGTTTAGTCGTTTTATGGTCTTTTGAACAATGAATTAGACGATTTATTTACTTAGCAGTAGTTAGTAAATTTGTCTTTCCTTTTTTTCATTGTATTGTATCTGTGACAGTCTCTCATATTTTAATTTAATTTTAACTTTTATTTATATTTTTGGGCTTAAGAAGGACATACCCCAAATTTTTATCCAACGCCTATATCCCATTATATTATGGCAAATGGCCCAACTTTTTACCCAAGGCTCATATCATTATATTATGGCAAAGCTCGATAAGGCTCGCGAACTTCACGAGCCGAGTATTGGTAAGCTCGAACTTGGCTCGATAACCTTTCAAGCTCGATAAGCACGAGTCGAGTTCGAGTAGCCGCCGAGTCGATCCCGAATAGCTCGCGAGTAGCTTGACTCGCTTACACCCCTAACTTGGCCTAAAGACCATTGTGAAAAGAAGTAAGAAATGATCGAGAATTTCGTAATTACGAGTTCTCATGTTACGCTCCACTTTTCATGCCCCAACCACTTTAATTTTTAGGGGCATGGCACACATTTGAGAGGCCTAATAGTAAGCACCAATAAGTCTCACAAGGAGAGGCTAACTAGAGAGATTTTGCACCCGAACAACTGGACTGGACCAGAGCTAACTAGAGACCATGACGAAAAATGGCCCATATTTAGGTGGGTACTCTCAAAAGGATATATACAGCTGAAAAGTAAAATTAGCCACCAATTGGTAGCCCAACCCTTTCCATAAAAGCATTGCATATTCCTTTGTTCAAGTATTGCTAAAAAGTGAATGAATACTGAAATGCCCAGTTGAACCTATAATGAGTTTTTGTATATTGAGGCTGTGATAGAGCATCATTGCGTACAATGTCAGATATGGAAGTACGTAGGCATTCCTACATCCCGGAGACAAAAACCAATAGAAACTCCAACCAGAGGAAGCTCATATGCTGCTGCATTGGAGGAGCATGGTTAAATTGTGGAAACTTCAATAAAGATATCTATGTACTATGCCACTATTATCCATCATTTCCTTGCTTCCCCTTATTGAATTTATCTCAACAAATCAAAGATAAAATCTTCTCTCTCCTACCATTCTTGTCGCTACCCTTCCATCTATTCTCCTCCCTTCACGATTCTTCTTTATTTCTTTGGGATCCCAATTCTGCGCGGTTGACCCCTTACGGTGACCCGCTATCCTTACCGGGTCATTGAATGGGTTTAATAACACTGTTTATAATACTTCTTGGTCGATCCGCAACTGAAGTTTGTGTTTTTTATGTAAGGTTTCGATCCAATTTAGTCCAAACCCAACACACCGAGTTTTTTCAAAAATGAATTTAAGAAATTAGCCAGACCAGAACTAATATAATGTTTTTTGACAAAAAAAAAAGAAAAACATATAATGTTAACGATTCTCTTATATGTATAATATAACACACCCTACCTAATATACCGGTTGGATAGATGTTATCAAACCTATCTCATCAATTACAGCCGGGTCCAGTTGGCTTACCTTACCTGTCCCGACCCAATTTCCATCACTGAAAATGCCAAGGATCAGAAGAAAGCAAAACTAAGCTTCATACACTAATTAACCTTGGATGCAGGGAAATGCACAATTCATGTTGTTATTTTTTTAATGCTAAATTAGTATCGTTATTTGTCTGAGAGTGGACTTACATTTCAGGTACACTATCATCTTGATCCATAATATATACCCTGTCCAAGAACAAGATTTAATGTCTCATCATCCAAAAGGAAACAAAATGATCAAGCACACCAATTAATAAAACTGTACATAAGGAAGGATTCTGCTGGTTTTGTAAAAGACGAGCAGCAACATAATATATACTATATGGTATTTATGGACCATAATAGAAAAAAAAAAAAAGAGAGAGAACATCTAGAAACATTTGCCGACACAAATTATTGTACCCGAGTCATTAATTTTAGGCATATGGTCCTTTTATGGGGTTAGGATATAGGGTGCATGAGTTTCATTCATCATCTCCCTGGCAATCCCAGAATTTAAGCGCCTGAAAAAACTGGTTCAAAAAGTAATTAAACCTTGTAGGTTAAGGTAGCTCAACTGCTTCCTCTTGATCTTTCTTTTCTTCTTTCTTTTTTTTTTATATATATATCTATAAAAAAGCAACTGTTACACAGAGTGGTAGTTGGTAACATTTAGATGGCTTCTTTTCCATGCGGTTCTGCTAAAACAAGCTGTACCAAATTTAAGATATTTATAAAGAGAAAGGAAGTGTTAATTTTATAGATATGAAAAAGACTAGCGAAGCGTTTTTGGTTAATATATAGTGGCCCTTCATTTGCGTACGAGTGATTCTATTTATTGTTGGGGTGAAAGGCATGCCAAATTGAAAATATTAATTTTTTTTGTCATTAAATTGAAAATAATAATTGAAACTTAGACGGGTCCTGAATTTGTAAAACCCAAAAAAGGAACAAAACATTCTGTGATAGAGCATCTTCCAGTTTTGGCATCATACTGTGAGGAGATAATTAATGGCGTTTTTTTTTGTAAATAATAGGCATAATTTGTGTTCTTTGTCAATGGGGTGCTTTTCTTTCATTTTCTGTTTTAGGGAGAGAAACATGAAAATGAGAGGGCGAAACATGAATAACAATAGGAAGGGGGTGTTTGGGGGGTTTCATCAAAAGCCCTTCTACTAATTAATTTGTAGTGTATGTCATGATCAGTCCCTATTAATGAAGCAAGGGTTTGTTTGTGGCATAATTAATCTATAGCTATTTAAGGTGTGACATCTATATATATGATATTGCAATGAGAAATTTAATTTGGAAAAGTGGCAGGACCCCCCTATAAGTCACCACCATTAACAAAATCGTTGTCATAAAATAAATTAATTAGACCCGTTGGATTCCAGCAGATTTTTGTTTTCCTGAAATAAATGGAATCACATGCGGCTTTCTATGTCTGTGCTGTGACCATGAAAGCTAAGGCTGCGTTTGGTTGCAGAACATGATGGGACGGGATTGGACGGGACTGGACTGGATTGGACTGAACTGGACTGAACTGTGTCCTGAAAGGCTGTTTGGTATGCTATGGACATAAAATTGTTGTCCTATGGACTAAACTATATAA
Organism: Turnera subulata; assembly: GCA_028386065.3. Lineage (NCBI taxonomy): Eukaryota > Viridiplantae > Streptophyta > Magnoliopsida > Malpighiales > Passifloraceae > Turnera > Turnera subulata. Next base: position 174,343 of record JAKUCV010002551.1, on the reverse strand, counting down.
TGTCTATTTTGCCCCTGATACAATTTTAACGTATTATTTATCATTTTCAATAAAATACACAAACCAACAACCTAGTGACTAAAATTATTAGATATAAAAATTTCTGAATATTTAGATATTAAAATTTTAAAATTAATATTTTTATACATTTAATATTTTTAAAGTAAATTGATGAGCTTTCAGTTGAGGAACACTATATTATCTTTAATATTTAGTATCTGATTAGTATTATTATTATTTATTTTAATTCTAACTTAATCCTTAAAAAATGATCGTAAAGTGAATAGAATTGAATAATATTAATATTATATTTAATATTTTTATTTTTATTAATATTTAGTATATTTAATATTATTAAGATAATACTTAATTTAAATTTTAATTATTATTAATAATCTTATTATTATTATTTATAAATTTAAATTTAATATAATTAGAGGGTACTTTAAGATTATTACAAATTAAGAAGGGCTAGTATTGGAAAAAAAAGTCTTATCCCGTCCTGTCCCCTCGTGTCCATAACTCTTGGAGGGGACAGAAATTTTGGAAATCTGTCCCAACCTGTCCCGTCGTGTCCCAAGCTCGCGTCCCGTCCATGCTGCACCAAACGCGGGACAAATTTTTTTGTCCCGTCCAGTCCCGTCCTGTCCCGCGTACCAAACACTACCTAATTGACCATGGAACGCTAGGCGTGCACACATTTTTTTTTTTTCTTTTAGAGAACTAAATTCTTGTTTTTTCAACTGGGGAAGATGATTAATAGGTACAAAATATGATTTATGAAGGTTGAATCCAGCCACCAGAGCACGTTAATTAAATGTAAATGTGTTATGATATTGACTCCCTAAAGCAGTGCTTGCACATGGGGCTCAGTGTTTCTCTTTCTTTTATAAGACATTCTCAGTTATTTTAGAATTTATAATTAATCTAAATTTGGCTGATAATGAAATAAAGCTTAGCCCTTCTGCTAAACCCCTTGGCGAGACAAGCGATATAATTCAAATTAGGTCCTAACTCATGATCTGGGTAAAAGGAATTAAAACAAAAAGCAATAACCGTGGTGATGTGATTACATTGTCTATGAGGGTCCAAGTCCATAAATGGCCGAGGAAGGATGAGCCGATAGCCAACATGGTAACAACTAAGCACAAGAACTTAGTCCCACAACGGACCCTTTATAAGTTAATGTAAATTAAATCAATCCTCAATGTGGTTTTACTTAAGTACTCGTTAAAGAGAAGAACAGACTAATCTTTCTTGCATATCAGATGTATAGAATCTATAACGTGAAAAGTTGATCGAGACATGACTAATTCAGTTATATAGCATATACACTTCTTGTGGGCAGATATAGCATATATACACGTAACGGGAACCTACCTATACATCATTTGCATATTTAGCTAAAGTTTAAACTATAAATAAAACCCAAATATGAGGGTTACAGAAAAAGAAATTTGAAACATGAGAATCCAATTGGAAAAAGAAATGGAATAGGAGCCAAATTAGAGAATTTGTCAAATAAGTTAGCGATGGGGAGGTTCCAGATAAATTCCAAATTTAAGTATATAGATGATAATCCCTTAGCTGGTGTTTGATAGACTTGCAAAATTAACAAAGAGGAAGATATGACAAAGTCTAAGGTTTGTGACCCCAAAAGACCACCGATGATGCCTGAGTCATAAAAATAATTTTCCCCGTGGAGAAAAAATGCAAGAGAGAGGAAATTCTTATGGTATGAGCAAGTTACCTCCTAATCTAGCATAAGAGGTCTATCTGAGAAAACTTAAGACTCTTGATCTTTCGAGATGGACCTGGGTCTAGACCCAGAATTGATCTTTCCAACTAGACCTTGATTTGGACTTAGATGTGATCTCACTTAAGTTCTCTGTGCTTTAATTTGATAATTTCATGTCATCAGAACGTATAAAGGATTGTTTTTTTTTTTTTTACTACCCGTTTGGTATCAATCCCATGTATGAAAAGATTTGACAATATCTTAAGATATTTTGTTATACACAAAATAAATTTCTTAAAAAGAACTACAAATATGTATAGATGGCTGAAATAATCTAAGAAATTGAATTCATTTTACACATGGAATTGATACCGAAGGGACTTAATTTTTGAGAGGAACTACAAATATGTATAGATGGCTGAAATAATCTAAGAAATTGAATTCATTTTACACATGGAATTGATACCGAAGGGACTTAATTTTTGACAGGAATATGTTCCTCTTCAAGTGACGTCACCAGCTTAGCTTGTTTTTTATTATTATTATTTTTTTTTTATGGCTTAGCTTAGCTTGTTTAAGCTCGTTTGGAAAAGCTTTTAGGTATTATGTGACAAAAGAATCAAAGTTCTTAGTACACACAATGGGTACAAATTAGAAAGTTTGGTAGTAAAATCTCCAAAACCCGAGCCCATTCATTTGGGAAATAACTTAAATTTGAGGGACTCCATATTTGTGTGTCGGGTGATTACTCGATCGGATAAGTATTTGCTCTTCTCTTCTTCTTCTCCCTCCACAAAAGATAGAAGGGAAGGGACACATGGTCACTTAAATCAAAGGCAGGTGATGGAAAAAGTGATTGGATCGTAATAATGGAATACGTCAACCTACAAAAAATTAAAAGTGTATACCATGGAAGCATACGAACGATAATCATTAAAAGTGTAGTATATGATATCCCTATGAGCCATCAAAATCAATAATAATGGAATACGTCAACCTACAAAGAAAAGAGTCAACAAGTTTTGCACCAAAGAAGTTACCTTATTGTGTTACTTTGTATCAATTAAATGCCACCGGCTTAGGGCCCTTTTGCAAAATATAGCTCCAGTTCATAAGAATAATTAGTCTCCCTTGTGGTTCTTAAACTCTATTGTTCTCGCCTAATTATGTTAATCAAAATTTTCCCTAAAAAAATGTCCATCAAAATTACCAATGAGTTTGTAGTTCATTGACACTCTTATGTCAAAAGCATAAGAGGGGTGACGTTTTATGTTTGAATCTTACCTTCGACTAATATAAAAAAATTGTTCATTAAATTGGTTATGCTTGCTTAATTTTTATCAGAATCGCTTCTATATTCTAATGAAGATTGTTTATATGCAACACAATATACAGTACCAAAAAGATTGTTTTGGTGGTGCTGAAGGCAACTTTTGTGGTTAAAAAAAACTGAATTTCATGTCAAGTTTATCAGAGTTAAGTTTTTTTGGCTATAACTTGGAGAGAAAAGTTCTATAGGCATTGTTTGTATAGAGATATACAGTGTGACTTGGTCTGAATTAGATGTTAATATACAAAGGCACATGAAAACTGGAAAAGAAAAAACAAGTGTAATGTAGGATATTTGTAGAAGATGGGAATCAAGTGTAAAAATTTGAATTATTTCTTCACTTGAAAATTATGCAGTGCATACGTACAACGAATTGTAGTAACTTCAGTCTTCCAAAGAAAAAAAAAAGAATAAAAAGACAAAGAGAGTGCTAATTTCAGCTGCAGAGAAGTAAGAGTTTTTTTTTTTTTTTTTCTAAAGTGTTAAATGTCAACCACTATTGTGGCAGTTAGTCTTAGGTGGCTGTGAGTGAAGTGCATTAATTAAAGACTGAAAATGATGTAAAGAGATTAGTAGTATTGGTCTTGATTCGGTTTGGATTTGAGCAACCAGCTGAAATGCATAAAACTAGTTAATTTGCTGATTAGTGTTAACATCTTTTGAAAAAAGACCTAAACAATTATCAACTAAAGATTAAAAGTTCTGGGGAAAGCAATTACTGACCAAGCAACATAAGGATACCAGTCAAGAACTCTTTTATCAGAAGATGTATCTTAGGTCTAGTTGTGACCTAGCTACTTTTGCTTTACTGTGGGCCTTGTTATCATTACTACTAATCTTTCTATGGCGCTTAAGAAGTTGCAAAATACCTATATAAATAGGTCTCTTAGCTTCAATGTTCAACCAAGGCACTGATCACACAGTTGAGCACATTCACATTGATACAATACCTGCTATCTAAAGTTTTCTTCACTTTTGATATGATGGCTACTACATCAACTACTATTTTCTCCTTGGGGGTTCTGGTCTTGGCAATTGGTATGCTAGTTTCTCATGCAGAGGCTGCGCCCAGGGCTTTCTTTGTGTTTGGAGACTCACTGGTTGACAATGGCAACAACAACTACCTAGCCACCACTGCCCGGGCGGATGCACCCCCTTATGGCATCGATTATCCCACGCACCGTCCCACCGGCCGGTTCTCCAATGGCTTCAATATTCCTGATTTTATCAGTTGGGTTGATTTTCTCTATAACTAGCTAGTTCCTCTGTGATAAAATTTACGCACAATGCTGCATGCATTGTACTTTTTCTTATGTTCATTTTGATCATAGTGACATAATATGTGGACACATTTATCTGTTTAGGTCAAGCGCTTGGTGCAGAATCTACATTGCCATACTTGAGTCCTGAGCTGGATGGGGAAAAACTACTAGTTGGTGCCAATTTTGCTTCTGCTGGCATTGGAATCCTAAATGACACTGGAATTCAGTTTGTAAGTGAAATGTAACATAAAAATACAAATTCATATTCCCATCCTGAATTACATTTAGTCTCGTTGCACGTACACCACCTATGTAATATACTCTGGCTCTGAGAAATAGAAGGCAAATGGAAGATCACTTGCAATCTAACCAAATTATATAATTTTCAGGTTAACATCATCCGAATGTTCCAGCAATTAAACTACTTTGAACAATATCAGCGGAGGGTGGCTGCACTTATCGGAGCAGAACAGACAGAGGATCTTGTCAACAGGGCACTAGTCCTTATCACATGTGGTGGCAATGATTTTGTCAATAACTACTACTTGGTTCCATTCTCTGCAAGGTCTCGCCAATATTCCCTCCCGGATTATGTCAAATATCTCATCTCCGAATACAAGAAACTTCTAATGGTAATCTTCTGTCTCCAGGCTGCTTAATTTTTCTTGCTCAGGTAGCTAGGATGTGCACACATTATCACAAAGTGACCAAAAAGAAAAACTAACATAAGTGCATTTCTAATTTTATATCAAATGTCATCTCAAAATTGTTGTTGTAATTTTGATAATGTTATGCATCTGAAATTTGTTGTTCAGAGGCTGTACGATCTCGGCGCAAGGAGGGTTCTGGTGACAGGAACAGGTCCACTGGGGTGTGTCCCAGCAGAATTGGCCCAGAGGAGCACCAATGGTGGGTGCTCTCAGGAGCTACAAAGAGCTGCTTCCTTGTTTAACCCTCAGCTCACACAAATGCTAAGTGATCTCAACAGTGAATATGGCTCTGATGTCTTCATTGCTGCTAATACTCAGACTTCAAACAGTGACTTTATTAGCAACCCACAAGCTTATGGTAGGGGGCATTCACTTACCCTTATCTTTTCTATTTTCTATTTTTTTCTGTTTACTCCTTCAGCAACTTGATTATCTTATCTGGTAGTAGTTGATAAATCTCTTTCAGTGAACTGTCTCCACCAACACTTTTAACTTTAAAATCAATGTGATTTGGCTTAAGCCACACTGGAGGCAGTGTGTGGCTTAACTTGTTGCATGAGGTTACTATGTGATGACCAGAATTAGTTGCAGACTGATTTGTAAAATTGGCTTCCCTCTAACACATGAAAAATGATGAATAAGCATTTATTATGTCAACCCAACCTGTCTTCTTCCTCCCTCTCTATAGTTGTTTTCATGCATAACACATTACCATCAATCAATTTGATGATAGCTGTGTATGCTGGACCATCATATCACTCACCATCCCCAATGGTAATTTTAGCTGCCCTCTAAAAACAATCATGGGTTAGGTGCTATATGGTACACCCCACTCCAATTAGAGTTTCTTGTTTCTCATATTTTTCTGGAAACTGCATCTTTGAGAAGCAGAACATCTATTCTTAGCCTTTCTATTTCAATCCATATATGTTTATGTGTTATAATCATAGTTAACGATAAGGTTTCTTGGTTGCAGGATTTGTGACATCAAAAGTAGCATGTTGTGGGCAAGGACCTTATAATGGAATTGGACTATGCACCCCAGCATCAAACTTGTGCCCCAACCGGGATGAATATGCTTTCTGGGATCCATTCCATCCATCAGAGAGGGCAAACAGTTACATTGTTAGACAGATCTTGTCCGGTTCCACCGACTACATGAGCCCTATGAATCTAAGCACCATTCTGGCCTTGGACTCCAGGACCTAAATTTGATTCAACAGATGTCTCTCCTATGTTTTTGATTCTTCATTCGTTAATAATTCCTGAATTGAATTGTGCTCTGGTGAAATTAATTTCCCAAGGAAACCCATGTGGTTCCTGTCTCGAACTGTGTTGAAATTGAACAGTTTAATGGAATGTTTCATTTTGGTTTATTCGTTGTGTCCTCTTTTCCTCTGCACTCTCCAAGGTGGTATGGAAACCTTTTTTTCTTCTCACCGAGCATTCAATTCAATGCCTAGGTGACTATCTCAACCAAAATGTAGTTCCGCTCTTAAAATTCACAGAGTGGATTAATCCAGTTTCTAACATTTTGGATCCCATAACTTGAGTCAAAAACTGTTTAAACTCTTTAAAATATTGGTGTCAGCAAAGATGTTTTCCATTAAAGTCGAATAGTTTCTCTCCGATTCCATAATATAGAAGAAAAGTTATTTTTTTCCAATACTCCAATGTCCCGAAAGGAAACGAAAAGGATGTTGGTTTTAAATCTCCCTGTTGGTTGAAAACAAAACGTTTAAACCTGATTACAAAGCTACATATTTAGGCCAAAGGGTGGCAACTTGCTGAAGCAACTTGCAACAGTAGACCCCTAACCCATACAACAAGTGTAGCAGGAGACCCATAATCCACTAAGCTGATTTTCTTGGTTTGCTGAACATCAAGCCTCCCAAGAATGATCAGATAACAAATTAAACCAACAATACAATAATGTAAACAAACCACTTGCATATTCAAATAGTTCTAGAAACTACAAGTGATGGCGCCAAAAGTTTGTTGCTGCTGCAATTCCAGCAGTTTGATCACACAATCAACACTCCCCCATGAGCAAGCTGCTCTTTATCTTCAACTTCAACAGGTTTTGAATCTTCTTTTTCTTATCTTGTATTATTTGGTAATTTAAGCATCAAACAACTTATAAAACTCTAGTGACTTCTCCTCACTATATATGTCAACCTTTTTCCTCACTTCAATTTTCTGGTTTCTTCCATTTCCTATCGTTTTCAGAATTCCACACTCAGCAGACTCATTATCTTCACAATCAATCTCAACAACATTAATTGTTACAGGTAGTTCTATACCTAAACAATCATTTTTACTCTCAACCTTAATTGATTTGCAATTGGAGAAATCTTTAAACTCCAAACACAAATTCTCACAAACAACAAATTCAAAATCTCTACTTTTCACAGATTCAGTAGCATTTTCAAGACTATAATCTGTAAAAATCTTATCAACCACAACATCATCATCAAAATATTCATCAATTTCAGAATGCTTACTAATGAATTCATCACTTTCATCATTCAAATTCAAATCATATGTATTTGTTACCTCAATCTTTCTCCTCAATTTCTTCATTTTCATTGTCCCAAGCTCATTACTTTCAAGGAACAGAATCACTTGATTTTTTATAAACAATTTTCTGTTCGACAAATCTAAGCCGAACTCTTCTTCTAACTTCTGGCACAGCCTGTTTGTCGTCATTGTATCGAGGTCAGAACATTGAAGAACTTCCCTCAACCCTTCAATGATCTCCCAATCAGAAACAATCTTCTTGGTTTCCAACAAATCAAAGACAGGACCCGTAAAGAAAGAACCTGCTCCGCTACCAATTGTTGGTTTTAAACCTCCCTGGTGTAACCCAGAAACAAATTTTTGTTGGTTTTTTCTGAAAATCTGGAATTTAAAGCCAAAGCACATGAGAACATCGATGTTGTCATTTAGAACATCGATGTTTTGAAAGTCTGAAAAATTTCCAGAAATCTGCAGAAACAGCAAGTTGACTTTGAAGGTTACTGTTTCATTAATTTTCACACAAACCTCTCACAATCTTTTGTTTTTTTAAACACTCTGAACATCTCAGAGTAACAATGAAGTGAAAACAAAAAGTTGATTATTGCATTTCACTTAATTAAACCTGATTACAAAGCTACATATTTATAGGCCAAAGGGTGGCAACTTGTTGCAGCAACTTGCAGCAGCAGATTCCTAACTCATACAACAAGTGCAGCAGGAGACCCATAATCCACTAAATTGATCTTCTTGGTTTGCTGAACATGAAGCCTCCCAAAAATGATCAGATAACATATTAAACCAACAATACAATAATGTAAACAAACCACTTGCATATCCAAATGGTTCTAGAAACTACAAGTGATGGCGCCAAAAGTTTGATGCTGCTGCAATTCCAGCAGCATGATCACACATTCAACATAGGAAAGAAAGAAAGTTTTGACGATCTTTACTTTTAAGAGTTTATTATAAATTTCATCCTCTTACTTCTGTCTACTGCTGTTTATACTATTCTTACACGTATACTTTGGCTTTTATTTTGAATTCAACAGTCAATCTGTTAGTAAACTAACATTATAAACAATAAAAGAAAAAGCTTGATAAACAGCTTAAATAACCTTAATCTAATATGTCATACTGTATATAACATGAAAGAAATGGTCAATCGCCATTATAGAAATATCAGGCACCCCCTAGTTTTTGTCTCCATTCCATGCCTTCTGCCCAAACTTCAAGTATAGATTTCAACATTTTTTCCCCTTTTCTTGTCCAGCTGTTTGCTTTTTTTTTTTTTTTAACATCAAATCCTGAAAACTATCCACAATCCCACATGAGATCCAATTTATGAGCCTTTTAAAACGCAATCGAAGGAAATGCTAGTACACAACGATAATGCAAAGAGTGAGTGAATGTGTCAGCATTTGACATGTGGCTTCACCACAAAGTTTCTACATTTCCATTTTTTTGGTACAACAAAATTACATAAATACCCACAACCTCAAATCCCCACACTACTCTGGAATCGATCCCTTCCACTGAGATCGAACCAATGACCTCTTGGAACCCAGCCGGGAGATGTCTCCCAGCTACAGGTAGCTTTGGCCTACATTTCCATTTTTAACAGACTGTAATAAATTTTCATTTTTTACTCCTCATTCTGCCCAGACACCAAGCCATATATTTCACTTCTTTCTAATTTTCTTTTGTACAATGTTTATTATTTGCAAAGAGTCAGTAAGTCTATCTTTTTTATTCTTCGCTTCGTTATTTTTTTTAATATACATTCTCAAAATTTCAAATCGCATATGACATTAAACCCTTCTAATGATAGTGGGCAAAGCACCCATGCCAGAAGGGCAACGAAAAAACAAAAACAAAAATAATCCACCAAAATATAGCAAAGTTCTGTTCTTCTTCTTTTTTTTTTTTTCTTTTTCTCTTTTGCCTAAAACATAAGATTTATTATTTCATTAGTGCAGATTATTACATAACAAAGTAGGCTAAAAGTGCATGGGGAATGATTAGCGCCCGTCCATATCTTGTGCTTTTTAATTCAACAAGGAGGGAGGCGTGGGGATTCGAACACGCGACCGTTTGGTCATTATGGCTCCGCTACCATGTCAAGTGACCATCTCAACCAAAAACTTAAGCTGATGGTTGAAGCTCCATGATTGGTTTTGTGTTTACTACTCTAACAGTCTGCAACAACATTTGTAGATGGACTTTTATATGACTAAAATTGCATCTATCAAAAGGTCCTAGTAAATATTTTACTTCTACTACAATTGTCCTTTATCTGCAGCGGGATCTCATCTCTACGTTTCATTGCCTCGGCGTCAATGGACAAAATCCTCTACTGTAGCTTCAGCCATGAGTGCCGAACGAGCTACATGTTGTTTTGATTGCAAGTCCATATCTATAAGGGGAGTGGCGGATCTAGGAGGGACAAGCAGGATCCCAGGCCCCCTAAATCAAAAATATATCCAATTATGGTAAGATTATTGCAAAGTATCCAAGTTGGTTGGGTGGTAAGTTGTGCCTGATGCCAAGTATTTAGCTTGAGTTTGAGCCGGAGAGTTCACATTTTATAGAATATTTTTGATAATTACCCTGATTTGTATAAATTTGCGCCCCCCCCCCCCCCCTAATAATTCAAAGTCTCACGATATATGGGTTTTTTTTTTCCCCAATCCCCTTAAATTCGGGTACAAACAATAAGATCAAAGAGTTTGGCATGAATTTAAAAAAATTAAAAGGAAACAGAGTTTGCCTTGATGAATTTCATATGGATTACAATAATTTATGGTGAGGTGAGGGAGTAAGTAAATAGGGAAATAAATTACATTTAAACTATTCAATCTCAACACAGTACTCCAACACAAGAACAGCCAAGATTTCCTTTGGAAAATAAATTACACAGCACAATTCAGGATTTTATTAATAAGTTAAAAACAAACAACAACATTGGTTGGACACAAGTCCAGCAATCTAGGTCCTGGAGTCCAAGGCCAGAATGGTGCTCAGATTCATAGGGCTCATGTAGTCAGTGGAACCAGACAAGATCTGTCTAACAATGTAACTGTTTGCCTTCTCGGATGGATGGAATGGATCCCAGAAAGCATACACATCACGGTTGGGGCACAAGTTTGACAGTGGAGTGCACAGTCCAATACCATTATAAGGTCCTTGCCCACAACATGCCACTTTTGATGTCACAAATCCTGCACCCAACAAAACCTTGTCTTTAATCTTGCCTATGTAACATATAAAGATCAAAATATATGGCCTTAGAGTGGATGTAGATGTTCTGGTTCAGTAGATAAAGGTGCAGTTCCCAGTAAATATGAGAAACAAGAGCTTCTAATTCCATTCATGAGTAGACTATATAGCATATAGCACCTAGCACATAGAGGCCAACTAAAATTGTGATTGGGGATGGTGAATGACTTGATAGTCCAGCATATACAACTATCATCAAAATGATTGATGGTGATGAGTTGTGCATGAAAACAACTGTATTTTTTTTTGGGAGATGAGTTGTACATGAAAACAACCGTAAGTTTGACCTAATAAATGAATATACATTAATCATTTTTCATGTGTTAGGGGTAAGCCAGTTTCACAAAACATTCTCCAACTAATTCTGGCCATCTCATATTAACCTCATCCAACTAAGCCACATTGCCTCCAGTATGGTCCAAACTAAATTGCATTGATTTTGAAGTTAAAAGTGTTGGTGGACACAGTTCCCTGAGAGAGATTTATCAAATCAAGTAGAAATTAATGAAAATGAGAAAGGAAAGTGAATGCCCCTATACCATAAGCTTGTGGGTTACTGATAAAGTCATTGTGTGAAATCTGAGTATTGGCAGCAATGAAGACATCAGAACCATAGTGGCTGTTTAGCTGACTTAGCATTTGAGTGAGCTGAGGGTTAAACAAGGAAGCAGCCCTTTGTAGCTCTGGAGAGCACGCCCCATTTGTGCTCCTCTGGGCCAATTCTGCTGGGACACACCCCAATGGACCTGTTCCTGTCACCAGAACCCTCCTTGCTCCCAGATCATACAGCCTCTGTACAACAAATTTCAGATGAAATTGTCATACAAAATTGAAAATGTATATATGATGTTTTCCTTTTCTTTTTGGACACTTTGTGACAATGTGCGCCTCAATGCACATCCTAGCTTGCTACCTAGGCAGACAATAATAATAATATTGATTAAGCAGCAAACATAATATGTGACCAGAGACAGAAGATTAATTACCGTTAGAAGTTTCTTGTACTCGGAGATGAGATATTTGACATAATCCGGGAGGGCGTATTGGCGAGACCTTGCAGAGTATGGAACCAAATAGTAGTTGTTGACAAAATCATTGCCACCACATGTTATGAGGACTAGTGCCCTATTGACAAGTTCCTTAGTCCGTTCAGCTCCAATAATTGCTGCTACTCGATGCTGATACTCCTCAAAGTAGTTTAATTGTTGGAACATTCTGATGATGTTAACCTGAAGATTATGCAATTTGATTAGACTGCAAATGATCCTCCAGAGTCCAATAGAGTAGATGAGATGAGACTAAAAAATGTAATTGATGTGCATGTGTTTTATGGGAATGACTGTATATATGTGTGTGTGTGTTTTAATTTTTACTTACAAACTGAATGCCAGTGTCATTTAGGATTCCAATGCCAGCCGAAGCAAAATTCGCACCAACGAGTAGTTTCTCCCCTTCCAGCTCTGGACTCAAGTATGGCAATGTAGATTCTGCGCCAAGCTCTTGACCTATAAACAGATAAATATGTCCATATATTGTCATACTATGACCAAAATGAACAAAAATAATGTACAATGCGTGCAGCATTCTGTATGAATTTTATCACAGAGGAACTAGTTATAGAGCTAATCAACCCAACTGATAAAATCAGGAATATTGAAGCCATTGGAGAACCGGCCGGTGGGCCGGTGCGTGGGGTAGTCGATGCCATAAGGGGGTGCATCCGCCCGGGCAGTGGTGGCTAGGTAGTTGTTGTTGCCATTGTCAACCAGTGAGTCTCCAAACACAAAGAAAGCCCTTGGGGCAGCCTCTGCATGAGAGAGTAGCATTCCAATTGCAATGACTAGACCAACCAAGGAAAAAATAATTGTTGAAGTAGTAGCCATTATATCAAAACTGAAGAAAAACTTTGGAGTAGGAAATGTATGCTCACAATTTGTGATGAGTGCTTGGATTGAACATTGAGCAAAGAGATGTATTTATATTATGGTAATTGCTACTTCGTCAGCGCAACAGAAGATTTGTAGTAATGATAAACAAGGCCTACCATAAAGCAAAGTAGTATATCTACTAAAGGTAGTTGTGAAATTAATGAATCTACTAGGCCACAACAAGACCTACGAAGCATCTTATGCTAAAAAAATTATTGATTGATATCCTCTTAAGTGGCTAGCAGTTGCTTTTCTAGATTTTTGTAAACTTGATAATTGCTAAGATTTTCAAGAGGGGTTATTGTAATTAGCAAATCAAGTAGTTCGATGCATATTTCAGGCTGCTCAAAATTAGTTGGTTACTCATTATCAAAAAAAAAAAAATTAGTTGGTTACTGTGTTGAAGACATTAATTAATGCATGTAAGCCACTGCCACCTAAGTGTAACTGCCACAATAGTAGTTTTTTTTTTTTGGTTTGATCCAAGCCACAATAGTAGTTGAAATTTGACAATTAGAAAGAAAGTTCTTACTTTTCTCATTAAAAAAAGAAAGAAAGAAATAAAGATCTTACTCGGCTGAAAAGTTAGCAGAACTTTCTTTGTCTTCACCCTCTCTTCCTCATCCTTTACTTTTTTTTTTCTTTGTAATTCCTTTTAAGTACTGAGTACTGTTTATTCTTTTTTATTATTATTTTTATACTAGTCATGTTGAAGGTAGGACGAACCCATATTATTTGTTGATTGTATATATACACTGCTACTAGGAAAGACATAATTCAACATTTGATCCCAAATTTAGCACTCATGAGACTATGAAGACCAAATTAGTTGACCAACAGTTAATAGTCTAAAGGCCTTTAGGCAAAGCTACTTAAAGATGATTAGAAAGACAGCGCTAGTGAATATACTGAATTAGCTAGGCAGCAACTTTTGAAACTTTCAGCAACTTCTAGCAATTATTCTGTATGCTCTGCAAAAAAAAAAAAAAAATACATGTGCGTTGTATCAGCTTTTAGACCCACATTATTTACTGACACAAATATTAGAAAGCATGGTGATTAAAGAAAAAAGTGTTGGAAAGCATGCATAAGACATTATTATGTGATTAGTTTGGTTAATTTGAGACACTACCCGTTTATAATGCCAATTATTTATTTTCGTTTTGGATTAATGCCTTGTTTCATTCCTGTGTTGCATTTTATTTTCTAAATTTATCCTTGTGTTGTAATTCGGTTGGATTTCATCTCTCTGTCCACCATGTTTTTCATATTTTGATTTTCTTGACCGGATTTCGCCAAGATTTAGTAACATGATAAATTTTTCGGTGCCATATCAACAAAGTGAAGCCACATGTCAACCAATGAAACGAACGGGACAAGTGAGACGAGTTGGATTATGTAGTTTGGTTTGAAAATGGATCTCACGTGTCGCTGATGTGGTACTAGAAAAGTTGCGACATCATCAAATATCGCCGGATTCCGGTCATAAAGACCAGAAAATAAAAAAAAAATAGAGAGATAAAATCTAACCAAATTATAATATAGGGATGAATTCCAAAATTGGGGGGCAACACAAAATGAAACATGACGTTATTCCTTTTAGTTTTGATGCCTTCCTATCACCTTCAACATGTTATAGGCTTTTGTCTTTTCATTTTAAGGTTCAACTGTTTTTTGTGCTTTTGGATTAGTTTGCTCTTGTCGCTGATTAAGACTAAGTGTGATGATGATAAATAAACATTGATCTCAAAAAAAAAAAAAACATTGAGCAAGCACAACCAATTTCAATTAATGAATAAAGCTTTAATTGTGGGGAGATCAATAACGTTGTAGAACCACAATGGCGACTAATTATTTGTATGTCCTGGAGCAAGTGGCAAAGGGGGCCTAAACTAGTAGCATTCAGCTTCAATTGGTCCAAATTCTGGATATAACTTATTTGTGCCTAAAACTTATCAGTCTTTATCTACCCCAGTTTCACTGAAGAGTTCTTGATTCTTTCTCTGTTGACCTCACATTTTTTAAAAAATACATAGATGAGTTTCTCATTCTTTACTACCTCATTATTTTCTATTAATTATTATAATTACTGAAACGCCCCGATCCGTATTTACCGGTCTCAATAAACACGTGCCGGAACTGTACGACAGTAAATACAACACGAAGTCCGGCCCTACAGCCCAAAGATAAAATCAATAATTATATTAGAGAAACCGGCCCAACGGCCCAATGTAATCAAAATAAACATAAGAAATTTGGCCCATCGGCCCAATAACAAACACACGTCACCCAAATCCGGGGACCCAAAACATAGCACAACAGAAGCAATTTTATTCTCAATATCAACATATGCAAAACCTGATGCAATCTAATGGATCTGAGTCCTGTCCGAGGGATAACGCCGCAGCTTGTCTGGAATGCATCATACGCTACCACGCAAGGGACGAGAGCCTTCAGGCTAACTGATTACTCAGGCGAGAAAGAAGGATCCATTCTCAAGATGGCAATCAAATCTCAAGCCCCTTTTGTAACCCAGTTAGACCAAAGGATCGTTCTTGCAGGATCAAAGGAGATCATTAATTAGTTTCATAACCCTAATCTAGGAGTGTTCGAAAATCAAGAAAGAGTGTTTTTAGAAAGCCATATTTATTAAAAGGTTGAGAATTGAATCAAAACATGTCCTCTGATCCATACAACTTGAAAACCCTTATATTTATAGTTGGGGTCTCTTCCAACTTACATCACTGCTTACATCACTAAAGTAATAAGACTGAGTGGTATCATAACCACAGACTGACACGACATAAAGCAAAGTAGTGGGGGACAACAGATTCCCGCTTTATTTATTATACAAACTCGGATAATGACAAGAGAGTGCCATTATTTATTAATGGACTCATGACTTGGACTAAGATTGGCATCTTCTGGGTCCACCATTGAATCATCGCTATCATCTGCTGAGGCGCGTGCAGCTCGGGCATCTCGGTCACGCCAATAATTTGCTTCAGTCTCATCAGAATCCCAGGTGGCATCCATTTGACAGGTTGCCTGAGAATATGGATTCTGCGAATCTTGAAATAATGTCTGTGGGACCGGAGGTGGAGTGGGAGACAGTGGTACCATTGCAGTGGAGGAAACTTGACTGGCAGCCTCATAATTAAAACCATTGAGAAGACACAAACTGTTCCATGCTCTTCGTAGAAAACTTTTTGATGGGGATGCGCATGGATGAGATGGTGGTACTCGATGATATTCTACAAGGGACCTTGGTGGTGGTGATGTAAGATAAGATTCCCAAGGTCTTATAACAGGATGAGGAAGTGGAGGTGCTCCACGATAGGGTCAGTGTGCAGAAAATGTCATGTAAAGTAGTGGTCGTTGCTGTGGTGGATACATATCAAGAGCTGTTTTAATCCAAGTGCGCCACTGACTTAGTGGGGCCATCCACTGGAGAAAAGTCCACTGATTGGAGGAATTGTTTTCTGCATCCATGAGAAATTCAAACATAACGAGAGCCTTGATCCTGAATATGCCATAATAAAGGGTGAATAGGCACCAGTTGTACCAGAGTTCATCCTCAAAAAAATCGTAGCAATGGATAATACTAATCCTTCTGAAGGGGTGGTCAGGAAAATATTGGGACTGAATGGTCTGGGAAAGACTAACACCTTGTTCTTGAAGGAAGATGGTGAGGTAATGGAAAAGGGAGTTTCTTGCAAATTCTCGAATTGAGTAAAGGTCTGATTTGGGATGAAGAGTCTCAGGGAAATTAGGATTATTGGTTGCCATGTCTGTCCATGCTGCTGGTTGAGCTGGAAGTTACCAATAAGGTTCAGAAGAGGATGAGGCTATGAAGATAACAGGAATGAGGTTAAATTTAGAAACCAAATAGACTGTCTTGAATGGTCTGGATAACATGTCAGGAATGAGATTGGTATCGCCTTTTATATGCTTGACTTCAAAATCATACTTCTCAAACCACTGTTTCCAACGCAGGAGTTGCTTATCTGGGACTTTTTTGTTCTCGAAATCTAACAGCTTTGGAAAAGATGAGTTGTCCATTTCCACGATAAAATGATGGTTGACAAGATGGAACTCAAACTTTTTGATTCCATATTTGACCGCCAAAAGTTCTTTATGAGTGGTGTGATAATGGAGTTCTGCATCTGAAAATTTGTCGCTGGCGTGGCCACAATAATGCCTCTTTTTATCTGTCGTTTCTTCAATCAGTACTCATCACTTGCGTCTGTCTGGAGGATTCTTATGCCATTGGTGGGAATTCTGAGTGGAGGTGGATTTTGAGTGATCTGCTTTAGAACTTTGACAGCTTCAGTCTGATCTGGTCCCCAAGGTGGGGCCTTCTTCTTTAATAATTTAGACAGATGGCTGGTGTGGTGTGAAACCTTTGGGATGAAGTCACGGATGTAATTGACAATACCCAAGAATTGTTGGACTTTCTTTGGCATGAGATTCTCATCTGGAAAATTCAATAACTCTTGGGCAATATGGGGTCCAGGCTGATAGGAACAGTTCTTGAAATGCTTTCCCAAAAAATTAACTTCTGTAACACCGATGTGGCTTTTCTTCTCTGATAACATAATTCCATAAGAATGGACTATGTCATAAAACTGTTGCAAAAGCTGTAGATGCTGTGCCTCCGTAGAAGAGAAAAGGAGGATATCGTCAATGTAAATTAGGTTGTGCTGAAGAATGGATTGGAAGATACGGACCATTGCCTTCTGAAACAGGGAAGGGGCTACCTTTAACCCAAAAGGCATAACCTTCCATTGATACTGAGCATCTGGTATGCAAAAAGCAGTTTTATGCTGATCCTTGGGGTCAATGTCAAGTTGCCAAAATCCGACTTTTAAATCAAACTTTGAAAAGATGTGTGCATCCTTGAGATGAAGGAACATGGAATTGATTTTTGGAAGAGAAAATTTATCATCTCTTAAAAAATGATTAAGAGGCTTGTAATCAATTACTAACCTCTTCTTTCCTCGAAGTTTTTCAGTTCGTTTTTTCCACATAGAACGTCTGGCATGCCCATTCAGATTTGGTGGGTTCAATGAGACCCTGTTGTAACAGTTGTGAACATTCTTCTCTGGCTAGAAGTAAATCCGAGGGTGTCATGCCTGGATGAGATGCCTTAATAGGATTGATATCTTCATTGAGCTTAAAAGGCAATGTAATGAAAAATTCTTCAATCTTCTAGAGGGGAGATGAATGTGTGAACTGAGCATGACTGTCAGCACATGATTGTAATAACTTTGTCTTGATCTCCTTATACCGGGCTGGACATTCTTGAAGGGCGAAAATCTTTTTAACATTGGTGTAAGGAGCAAAGAATCTCTTGAATTTTAATCCTTGCGAGAGGATTTGAAGTTTTTCTTCCTGTTGAATGATATCAAAACCTATGAGTAAGTCTCGATCTGGAAGACTTGTGCCAAGAACTTTTGTCCAGATAACAGATCCAGGGAAGAATTGTATTCTAATACGACGTTTAGTGATCATTGTTGTTTGGAATAACTCTCCATTTGCAGCCTGAAAATACTCCATGTGTTGCTCCCATGCCTCTGGAGGTAAAATCTTTGGATTGAGAAAACTTTTGTGAGCACCAGTATCAACAAAACCAATAAGAGGGATTAGTTTATCATATTTGGATGGGAGAACTTGTATCTTGACAGATGGAGACTTTGTTTTGGACAAACTAGACTTTTGAGCTTCCTTTTGAGCTTGAAAAACTGGTAAATATCGACCATCAAATGCTTCATCTTCAGAGGTTGTTGATGAAGATGTATCAGATTCTTGTTCAAGAACAAAGGCAGTATCCTCTTCAGGCTCTTCAGTTTCTGAAAATAATGATTCAACATTTGCATTGTCGAGGTCGACATGAGTGCTTTGTTGGATTTGCTGAACCAATTTAGCTGATTTGGCTGGCTGATTAGGGCAATTTTTTGCAAAATGACCCTTTTTCTTACAGATAAAACATCTATCTTCTTTTTTGCCCCGTCGTCTCTTTTTTCCTGAAGTATTTGAATTTGGAAAATCGAGCTTTGAACTTCTTCTTAGATCTTTTTGAAGATGGCTTCTGATAATGATCAATATGGTTGGACTTCCGGGAACAAGAACAATTCTTATCTTTGCATTTAATCTTCAGATAAGAGTTGTTGCACACACTTTTGAGATCCTGAGAGCATTTAGAAAGATCCCTGAATATTTTTTGGGTATCACAAAGTGTCTGTCGAGCTGCGAGAATAATTTGGTATTGTTTTCCAAGGGATGTATTAGACATACTCCGATTGCTGGATTCCATTGCACTAAGAACATTGCCCTGTAAACTTTCTGGGAAGGAAGCCAAATAGACTTCCCGATGAGCATCTGTAGCTCCCAGTGTGTAATAAAGCTTACTCATGGCAGAGTGATGTCGTTGGAGGTCAGAAAGTTGTAAAGAACAACATTTTCTTTGATGAAATTCAGTCAATCTATGTCTATTTTCGTCCAGAGGAGAACCAATGAATTCATCATGCAATATATTCAGAAATTCAGAAGTTGTCTGAACCTGACACAGTTGCTGGAGAATTGATGGGGTGGTTTTTTGAAACCATTCCTTGAGGGTTCCTGTGGAACGAGCAATGAATTCTTTATTGATCCAATATGGTGGATTTTCCTGTAATTCTTCTTTGTCCATCCAGGCTTGAAATTCTTGCAATCGTTCTCTCCATCGATGCTGGGGAACATCATCAAGGGAAAACCACGGTCTATTTCCTGTGGAAAAACCATCAGGCTTTTTGGAGGGGGGAATAAATGGAGGTGGTTGATTTGGTTGGTTTTTGGGTTGTGATGATGTAGCTTGTGGAGTAGTTGTACTATCCATTCCTTTCGGTTCAGATGGAAACTCCGTAGTGTATGTGGGTCTAGGTTGGTGCATCAGGATGTTGGAGATATCAGCATAAGCTGAATCAAAATCCGAAGTTTCAGAAAATGTTTCTGAAGGACTATCCTGTGATGTATCATCAGAAATAGATGGGGTAGGAAAAGGTCTTTTGATCATCAAGGATGGAGAATGATCTCTTGCTGGTTCTCTCCCTTCTCGATGACGAGGTTGATCTGGTGGAGGACTTGGGCTACGCCGATATTGGCGGCGAGGAAGCCTTGTTTCCTGTGGTAACATTTGAGACAATGATTTGAAAGGATTTTCTTCCGGATTTGTTTTGGCAGAAAAAGATTTAGAATGAACTGGAAACATTGGCTGAGGAGCTGTGGGCTTTGTACTTGCTAAAACTTTTCTGGCATCATGAAGCTCTTCTTCAAGACGAAGGACCTCTGATTCCTTTTGCTTGACTAAAGGATCATAAAGACTTCGTTTCTCCTTTATTGTATTACATAATTCTTGTTGAACTATGTTGAGCTTCTGAGTAAGATCGTGCTCCATCTTTTTCATTTGGCTTGCAAGGGAATCACATTTCTGAGTTGTTAGTCCTTGTTGTGACAGGACCTGGGTCATTTTTGAATCTAGATTTTGGAGGAGGTGATTCTGAGCCGTCATGTTTTGCGTTTGCCAATTCAAGACTTCTTCAGCTTGTGTGAGTGGAGAAAGCTGACCATCTGGCCTTACTTGTTGAGGCGTAACAAAAGGGGCATATGACCTTTTGGTGGATGTATCAACTCGAGGCTCCAAAGGAGGGAAATCAGCTGATTTAAACATCATGCATGGGACCGGTGGCAGGGTTGGTAAAGGTGTTAAAACTTCAGAAGAACAAGAAGGAGGTAAAAGTAATTCTTCTTCAAGAATTTCCAATGCTCTTGTATAGAAGTCAAGAGGAGGCGCTTCAGCGATGGCCTTTGGAAGTATCCATGGACGAGATGCTCCTGGAGGAGGCCGAGGAGTCTTTTGATGTGGCTTGCATCGAGAGTGGTAAGTCCTGGACTTTCTTCTGGATGGAAGGACATAATCTTCATCAAAGTCATAAAAGTGGTCTTCACAATCACAATCTTCTTCACATTGAGTAGGATCAGCGCCCTATATGAAATGACCATTGATGTGAGAAACATAGACAGCAGATCCATTAGGCTGAAAGTAGGAAACTGGGATCTTCCTTTCCGTCTTTTCTGAACTTGGTTGGATCATACTGCAATGAAAAACCTCAGTAGAAGAGGAGGCTCCAGGCTTGGAAAAAATGGTTCTGACAGTTCCATCTGATTGTCGTATGAAGGTGGAGTCCGTAGTTTGGACTGGTTGAGTGTGCTGACGAAGATTTTCATAATTGGTTACCCAATCCAAAGGGATTAGCTTGGCCAATTGATCCTTGGAAATTTGTCTGGGTGGTTGAACAATAGTAGGTGTAGAACCCATGTCAGCGTAGGTGAATACTGGATCAGAGGAAACTCCTTGAGAAGGTAGATTGACAGCATGGTCCTGGAGTCTATATACCATCTGATGGTGTAAAGTAGCAGTAATGGCATTTGCCACTTGTTCAGCTCCAATGATCTGGACCTGAATCTTCAAGGTTGTGCTCAGATGTGGATCATCGAGGGAAATATTGAAATTGGGGAAGAAGGTAAGAACCACACTTCCTGCATTAAGCGTTGTCAGAATAGTGCCAATGATAGAATCCTCATATTTGACATATCTGGAGTCAAGCAAAGACAGTCGAGCAGTGACCGGTAGGCCTTTTCTTCCATGATATGAAAGAACTAGGCGTATAGCACCAAGATGAAGATGAGAATAATGTTTTGCCTTCCATTGAGATATGAACTCCTGAGGAATCTCAAGAGTAACATATTGCTCAGTAGTTGAAGAACTCAACGTGCACAGAGAGAGTCTTGATGACTGAATATATTCTTTGATTGCTGGTCTCCTGGTTGAAATCAGGGTTTTAATAGAAGGAGAAAATGACCCTTTCTTGAATATAGTGTATGGATTAACCAGAGGGAGGAGGGAGTCCTCAACTCTAGCTTCTTCCGGAATATGGGTAATTTCTACTAGGTAGTCTATTTTATTTGTAAGGGAGGTTCGCGCAGAGTCTGGTATAGTTATAGAAGAGGTTATAGTGTTTGGTGGTGGAATAGTAGCCATGGTTGAGAATTTTGATTTTCTACTAACTCAAAGCATCAGGCGATGAGCCTAATTAATGATATTCTTTGTATAGGTACGTGGCGTTGTCTTCGACGAGATCACAGAGTCCATTCTAGGGGAATCCTCTGTCTTTGTGCCAGTAGCACTGCACTCATGGTTTCCAGCCAATATACCTATATATGGGTACTCTCCCCATAGAGCTGTGTTGGCTCCGCTACCACACAAGGGACGAGAGCCTTCAGGCTAACTGATTACACAGGCGAGATAGAAGGATCCATTCTCAAGATGGCAATCAAATCTCAAGCCCCTTTTGTAACCCAGTTAGACCAAAGGATCGTTCTTGCAGGATCAAAGGAGATCATTAATTAGTTTCATAACCCTAAGCTAGGAGTGTTCGAAAATCAAGAAAGAGTGTTTTTAGAAAGCCATACGGGATGAAAGCCCGCAGGTGAGGGGTGAGTGCGAAGTGCCCACCAACCATGGATAGACAATCGATATGCAACACTATAAAATACTCAAGGTCGAAAACAGGCACAACAACCAAAATATACCAATCCAAAGACTCGACCCAAAACTAGACCAAGACCCAAAAGACATAAACAAAAATTCAATTTCCAAATTTTATCTTTCCGGGCCCGTCACGGATAAGCTAAGGGTCAGACCTGGTTCTCAACATATTTCGGGTGCCAGATCAAAACCAAGAGAGCCTAGGGATCGACATCCCAAAATAGTAACCTAGGGGTAGACATCCCAAATATAATCACGGGATAGACATCCCAAGCATAGACATGCTTATCACAAGTAACCCAGATCATGGCCACCACAAAACACTCTTAAACCATCAAGTCGTTCCACTACTTACCACGTGACAATTATATCATCATCATCCGAAACCAAATCTCAGGGATCAACATCCCTAACCAAAATACCGGGATAGACATCCCTATCCAAAACCAAGGATCGACATCCTTATCACATTTATTATTTAATTCATTATTCCTTATACCAAAAAGACACAGAGGTAGACATTCAAAATTCAATGCACGGGGATAAACGTCCCAAAAATAATCAAGACACTGGGATAAACATCCCGAATCAAACCACAGCAAATGCAACACTCAACAGTGCAACAATCATCAAACACAACAACCGAGTAATATATGCACATATCAAAGGAAATCCATCCTCACCTTAGCCGATTACTCAACTCTGAAAACATCAACCGGTCGAAAGCCGGCTCCTCGGGAAACTGCCCGATATCAAAACCTATACAACAAAACAACATGCTCACATAAATACACATAATCGGTATACTATGATGCCATAAACTGTAAATTAAACCCCCCTCGGTTATACGTTATCATCTCCATAAGATTATTTTACTTGCCAAAATATAATTACCAAATATTATTATTTTGTTTTTCAAAAAGGTATTATTATATATACTTAGTGAAATATTCCCAAGAATATACAATACCATATTTATTTCCAAAACATTTTCATAATATATATATACCCCTTTTCTAAAATTATTTACACTTATAATAATTTTTCAAAGGAAAATCATATTATAATTACATTTTCTCAAAATAATATTAGTGATATCATTTTATTTTTTTCCAGTAAAACATATTCATATACTTCTTATATATATATTTTCCAAAATACTATAACTCATACTTACCATATTATTATTAAAATAACCATAACATAATTACCTTAATTTTCCAAAATAAAATGTCTATGTAATTATTTTCTATAACATGACCATATACTAGGTATACCAAATTAATTATTTCCAGAAAATGTAATTTATATAAGCTATATTTTTTTCCAGGATTATATATTTTATTAAATATATATATTCCTCTTTTTCCAAATTTTATTCTTCTTCTTTTTTTTTTTAATTAAATTCGGACTGGGCCAAATAGTGCTAGTCCAAGTCCAAGCCCCAAATCAAACATCTAGCCCAGGTCAACCCAAGGAGGTCCAACCCAGGTGCAAGGCCTGGACCAAGGCTAAAGCCCAAGCTTAGGCCCGCCAAGGCCTGACACAGCACCAACATAGACCACCACGCCCGGGCCAACCCGCACCAGTCGGGTCATCCATAATAGTGAGCGGGTCTGCTCACCTTGGAAGCTTGGCGGCGGCGACGCGAGCAAACTGGAAAGGAGACGGCACGGGAACGGAGGCGATGGCGGCACAGCTGACGGGGCGAGACGACGGCGAGGATGAGGCGGCAGCGATGCACACGGAAGAAGATTGGCTCGCCGGTGTTGGTGGCTCCTCTCCGGCGTTCGTTGCAGATCGAGGCGACTGGTGCGAGGCTGGCGGCTACCAGGACCGTGTTGTCGTGTCCAGCAACGGCGACGTGACGAGGGTGGGACAGCGGCGTTGTGTTGGCGTTGCAGCAGCTCACTCCGGTTGCTCCTCTGGTGGCGACGAGAGAGAAGCTGGACGGCGGTGCTGCAGCACATGGAGGAGGCGGCGGTCGGTGGTCTCGGGTTGTGGTGTTTGTTTTGTGTTTTGTTTTTTTTTTTCTCTCTTCATTTTTCTGGTTCCTCTCCCTTTTTTTTCTCGTTTTTTTTTTCTTTCCTTTCCTCTCTCTTTTCTTTCTTTCTTTTTTTTTATTTCTCAGGTTTGGTTTCTTGTTGCAGGGTGGGGAATTTAACAGGAAGAAGAAGAAGAAGATGGTGATTGTGCAGGGTGTGAAGGACGTGAGTTATGTAGGTGCAGGGTTCGTTTGGTGCCACAGAGAAAAACAGGCAGTCACAAGTATTACAGGAGAAGGCGGCTGCAAAAACTCAATTATGCAGTCGTGTACCGTCCGGACCAAAAAATAACTGATATACCACCTTAGTTATATCTCTGGTGTGTTTTTCTGAGGATTCCGGGACCCGAAAAATACCAACTTAGGTCCGAAAAATCCACGAAAAAAATCCCGAGCGCGGGAAAAACCTCGGTTTCGTAAAAAAAACGATGCCCGATTTACCTTGAATTAATTATCCAATATTAAATTCAAAGGTAAATCACTGTATAACGACTTTTACAGTTCCAGTAAAAATACCAAATTTTTACCCGGGCTGTTACAATTACATAGTTATTAAGTCTTACAATTATACATAAAAATTTTTTTTCCATATATGAGATGCCACTTGACACCAGCAAGAACCCATAAGTTTTATATTATTAAAGAAATAAGAAATATAACCTCCACTACAAAGAAATTAATAATTTAATTGAAAATAAAAAGAGTACGAGGAATTTTTTCTAACATTGAAAAAAAGAATGAAAAAAATTATAATTTGAAAAGGATTGCTATTTCTCCCTCTCACATGATTTGTTCATAAATTTAGTTACTTTACTTACCTAATTTTTTTATTACTTTTTATCTTAATAACAATCAATCCTGGATATCATAATAAAAAAATTGTCATACCAAGCAATGCAAGTTATAAAGAACTAGTAACACATAAACATGCCTGCTATAGAAACATGCATCATGATTTTTAAAAATTATTTTAATGTAACAATTTACATTCCAAATACTGTCTATAAAATACTATATAATAAGAATTTTTTTCCTACTTTGTATTATAAAAAATATTGAATCCTATAGGGTTAGAAGAACAACTAGCTACGAAATTCTAGTCTTGGAAACACCAATATTTTAGGGCCAGGGATGCCAACATTTGTAATCATATCATGCCTTAATCGATTAATTTAGACCGCACGTTTAAAGGCGAACTTGCTTAGGATACCATAAGAAAAAAAAACAAAATTTAAAATAATCATTTTGGTCACTAATGAAATCAAGAAAAAGTATTAAATTAAATAATAAATATAATATTAAACATTTTTATCCCTATATATAAGTATTGTAGTAAATTGACATAAATAAGAAATAGTTCAGTGGTAAAGTCTATTGAAATTTAAATAATAAAAGAGAATAAATAAATAAAAATATTAAATTATTAAATAATAAAGTTTATTATTATCTAGCATTGCCAATCTGATTTTCGTCCATTATATCTCAAAACTATTGTCTCTCCACGTCAAATTATTGAAATGCAGAAAGGTGGACAGTGGCGAACCTAGGTTAAATTTTCAAGGGGCTAAACATGAATTACATTTATTTACAGGTAATGATATAGAAAAATTAAACATTAAAAAATATAAAAATTTATATCAAATAATGTCAAAAGAATAATTTATTTCTTTTAATTATGTTGAGATTGACGTGTTTTTAAAGAATCAAACTCTCAAGAATTGAATATGTGGTGAATTTGTAGTGAATTTGTTGGTTATTTCCTTCTCAATATAAATGATTAAGCAATCATTCAAAAATTAATTTTTCATCTTATTTCGAAGTCTTGTCTTGATAATCTTTATCACAGAAAATGCTCGCTCCCTAGTTGTTGATACTAGGAGAGTCTACACCAGTCTAATCAATCGGTCAATCAGTTCAAATATCTCTGCTTTTCGTATTTTGAGAAGCCATTAACATAATTCACAAACACCTGATAAATCTCCCAACTCAAGATGGTTTAGAACATCACGCTCGAAATGTTGAAATTGCATTTTTAAATGCAATAAGTCTGAATAAAATTTTTCAGCAAGTAGAGAAATTTTATCAATATTGAATCCCGAAACTTTCCTCTAGGATCAAGAGCACAACTAAGAGTAAATAACTCTACTGAATGCTCATTAAATCTACTATCCAATTCTTTAAATGGATAATCTATTACTGCAATAAATACATCAACACGATAATAATGTTGCATACTTATTTCTTCTTATTGATTTCGGGATCGGCCACGCCTTGGAATATAAAAAGCATTGAAATTTGGAATAGAAATTTCATGATCCTCAAAAAAAAAATAATATAATAATATTTTTTATAAAACTTTAATCTGATTCAAGACACAAAATTCCTTGAAGCTTGAAACTCCTTACTTGTTCCAGACACAATTAGTCGAATTCAAGACACGATTAATCGGATTCAAGACACAATAATAATACAATTTTAAAAATCTGTATTTGTTTCTTTCTTAATATAACAAACTGTATAGCATGCCTTGAATTGGAAAAAAGTGTTGCCGCAAGACTGTTCGTAATTCAACCAGATTTATAATCTTCTGTCTTGTTAAGTAAAAACAAAACGGTATATATTTATAGGGCTCTTGCTACCGTCTTTCTTTTCTTTTCTTTTCTTTTCTTTTTTTTTTTATATCGGAATAGGGTTTTTAACTTTTTCTTATGGCTGACAACCCATTTGCTTTTAAATATTGAAGGACAAAAGTGACCCGTACAAATACCAAAATGCAGCCACAGTACCAATGCCGAAGATTGTTTATTAATATATATATTTAATTATATAATTTTAAAATTACGAAAATACCCCTAGTTAGAAAAATTTACCATAAAGCTGTAATTTTTCAACTTGTATACAAAAACTAATTAGGCGCGGACGAGTAGGTTATTGAAAATAGTCCATGGGGGTGCAACAGTTTTTTCTTCGAGAAATCAACTGCTTTATTGATTAATCATGATGATTTATAACAAAAAGTCAGCACAGTATATGCTAAGGCACTAACAGGAAAGTCCGAAGATTATGATCTTTCCTCACCAAAAGAAAAAGTTAATTGGCCTAGTTCTTTTTTTTTTTTGAACAAAAAAAAAAAAAAAAAAACGGTCTCATTACACACTTTAGGAATAAATCAAATTGAGCTGACTCAAAAGAAAGAGTTAAAAAATGAGTTTCACCAATGATACATGACCAAGTGGAGAATTGTCCAAGGATGGACATTTGAGAGCATGAATAACCGCATGTGCATCCATTTGTAGGATAAGGCAATTTGAGTTGCTGCTCAGAGGCAGGGCATAACCCCATTCTTGCAGCATAAGCTTCATCAATAACTTGAGTGAGAGGTGTTCGGATGCACCGGGTTGCCATCTCTACCATATCCCCTCGCCAGTCACGGATTATTGTTGCAACGCCTACACTCCCACGTGATATTGCCGCATTAGTATTGAGTTTATAACATTGATCGGACGGGCACTTCCAATGGATAAAGGGGGCTGTGTGGACCAGGAGTTGGGCGAAGCATTGGCTTCTTTATACTGAAGCAAGCAGTGAAGGGCCACTAGGACGATCTGTGTCCTGAACTGCGCAGAATGCGTCAAGAGGGCATGGTGTCCCCTGTCTCTTATCCTATGTTTGATCTTTGTTGCGATTACCTTACTTGTACTGTAGTCCTTTCTTCAATTTTTGTAGCTCTGACTCCCCTACTTCTCGTTCTGTACATGTGTGTGGCCATTCTTTCAATGGCACTCTTGCTATGTAACATTGCATCATTCTCGTAATAAAATCTCGTTTATATAAAAAAAAAAGGACGATCTGCCCTAGATTAATGCAAGATTGCTGGAAAACCAATAGGCTACGATCCCTTCCATGCAGACCATACTATCATGATACTAGACCCTCGGCACAAAGCAGGAATAAATAGGGAGATAATGAATCACGTCGTATAAGCCCTCTTGAGGGGATGATACTGCTTTGAAGAATTCAGTTTAACAAGATGGAGTAAGATACCAATCTACCAAATCTCATAACCAGATTCGTTCATCGCTCACAGGAACCTAACTTCAGCAATATTTGTTCTAAGAAGTCCCATTCGACCCTGTTATATGCCTTGCTCATATCCAGCTTGATACCTCATAAAACCCCGACGACCTGAGCATACCTTGTTCATATAACGTAACGTTACAAAAACAATCAGTGCATTATCAGTTATAAGGTGGCCTGGCACAAAGGTGCTACGCTCTTTTCCAATGATACTAGGAAGAATGAGTTTAAGATGGTTTGCCAAAATTTTTGTGATGATTTTGAAGATGACATTGCATAAAATGATGAGTCTAAACTGACTACACTCCGCTGGATTTTTAACCTTTGGGATTAGAGTAATGAAAGTATGGTCTAGGCTCATAGGATCACCTCCATTGTTCAAAACATCCACAACAGTTCTACAGATATCATTCCTCACAACACTCCAATTTTTTTGGAAAAATAGAGGTGGCATCCCATCAGGTCGTGGAGCCTTTATTGGATTCATTTGAGAAGTTTCATGTGAACCTCACCCCGGGTGAACGGTTTGGACAGTACATCATTTATGTCTTCTATGAGTCCTTGTTCAATATATTCCAGAATAGGGGCTGCGTGAATATCTCAATTCGATTTGTATAAATCTATAAAGGAGGAGTTAAAAATCGATGCCAACTCCCGCTACGATTTAACCCAGTGATGACTATCAGATTTGATTCGCATGATGGAGTTAGACTTGCGCCTCTAGCTGGCTTTGTGGAAGAAAAATTGAGGACATTTGTCCCCCACCTTCAGCCATATTATTTTCGACCTCTAGGACCATAAGATTTCTTCGTTATGAATGAGGTCCTCCTTCTCATTGTTTAATAGTTTTGTCTGCTCTACGACCTTGGTCGATTGTTCAAGCTCCTTGGGTCTGGAATTGCACCTGTTAACTAATTGGGGATCGAGCCAAGGGTAGCAAAGGTGAAAGCCACTTTCGAATCTAACTCAACTACTGCAGGTCGCAACTAAGGAGCATGTCTGGTGTGGAGGTTACAGGGCTGTAAATATTGAATTTTTCCAGTTGTTGTGAAATCCCTCTATTCGGTGTGAACATCTCCTCATCTGTAGTTGGAACCTGGGGTTCCACGGGTATAGCATTCTGGGGTGACGCTAGGGTGACACTGGAAATCCCTCCTAGAATCGGCATAGATCCCTCCAACACATTTGGTTCGTGTAAACTCTACTCAGCCCGAGTCTTACTAAGCACTTCTGTCTCTCCCATACCATCTTGACATCCCTGATTAATATTCTCACCTTCCAGATTACCACTTGCTACGTTGTAATTGGGCTTTATTGACAGATTATCATCATAGATGGAGTGGGAGGTAGAGATATTTGGCTTAAAAACCAATTGCCTCCTCGCTTTCTCAGTTGGAAAATCCTTCGGCAGTATCGAGGTTCTTCTGAGGGATGCTTGCAGGTCTTCTCCATACTGATATAGAGTCGGGTTGAGCAGATCAGCGTCATCCACATGGACACAATCCTTTGAAATATACCCTAGTCGACCACAATGACAACAGAACTATGAAAGCCTCTCATACTTTTAGTAAATCCACGCTGCCCTATTGTCCTTCAGTATAACTATGGAGCCTTTGGGGAGTGGCGATATGACATCCTTAACGGCACGAAAATGGATGCGCCAAACCTCTCTCCGGATCTATGTTAGAAAAAGAACCCACTTTCCCACCTAAGAGTTCCACAAAGCTCTGCTTTCGATAATTTAGGGGGATATCATCTGTCCGAGCCCAAACGGGCATAGGAATATCAAAACTTCAGATGGTTGTTTATGCCCCTGAATTTCGCAAAGGATTACAACTTGATTGTCAAAATTCCACGGTTCTTGCTCTAATACTCTTTCCTTGTCCTGCCAGTGATAGAATTGGAAGACAAACAAGTTCTTATCAAGTTGAGGTATCTCAACGTCATTGGTAACCTTCCAGACTTGTTTCATCATCCGCATGAAAAGCTTGGACGTTGAAAGGCCTTTCAGTTCAAAGGGTACCCACAAGACACAAACTTAGCTCTGTTGGTCCTAAATCGCTCGCGTCATCATACAAAACCACGGCGTCACGCTCATCCATGGTTGGATTCATTATATGGAGCCTTCTCTACCCAGCCCTGAGCTGGAACCCGTCGCCATAATCACCCACAAAGGAAAAGAGAAACCTTAGAAGAGAGGAAAATCCTAAATGGGAGAAGAAAAATCCTAAAAGGGAGAAAAGTTTTCAACCTAAAAGAGAGAAAAACCCAACAAAAATGGGAGTTACTTTTCAATGGATCTCATAATTCAATCCACAGGTTATTACAAAAGAAAAAGAAAAGAGAGGGTACAAATAATCACATCTTTACTACAGATAAAAAAAAAAAACCAGGCGTGCTTCGAATGCCAAATGTTTTACATATATATATCGTTTTGGAAATTTTGGTCGGAATGGAAGGGAGGAATTAAATGATGGGAAATGGAATAGATGGGAAAGGAAAAAAAATTAAATTCTTCATTGTTTGGATAAGGGAAGAGAATGGAGGTTAATAATTTGTTCTTGCTTGGTTAAAAGGAGGGAAGGGGAATTATAACCTTAAAATTAGAAAACCAATGCCATAACTTTTGAAAAAAGAATTCCGTCTCTTCCGTTAGTATTTGATGAGGTTTTTGTAGTCTCTTTTCACAAAGTTGAAATATCTAGTCACGGGAGAAATCATAACGATAGTCGGCTAGGATAATTCTCCAGTATAAAAGACCCTCCATTCCCCTTCCCCTCATTAAATTGTTTTGTGTTAAAATTTAAATGCCCCTGCTTTCTCATCCTTTCCCTCCTTTCCAAACCAATCATCTATCCAAAAAAATTGTAATGCATTCTGTTGGGAATTCAAGTGGTGAGTAAGTGTCCCACATCAAATGAAAAGAGACCAAGTGAGTGAAATATAAGTGGAGAGGACACATGTACTCATTGCCTTAAGGTTTTGGATTACAATGTGGTGTCCAAGCCCACGAGTGTGGATCTCACTTGGGCCTCATTTATTTCTCCCCGATTTGTGGGCTACTCCTGGTGCTAACAAGTGGTAGCGAAGCCGATGGTTCGGTTGGGACGGAATGGACTTACGAGGAGTAGGCCCAAGCCCGATGTGGAAGAAGCTCACACTTGAGGGGGAGATTGTTGGGAATTCAAGTGGTGAGTAAGTGTCCCACATTGGATGGAAAGAGACCAAGTGAGTGAAATATAAGTGGAGAGGATCTATGTATTCATTGCCTTAAGGTTTCGGGTTACAATGTGGTGTCCAAGCCCACGAATGTGGATCTCACTTAGGCCTCGTCTGTTTCTCCCCGATTTGTGGGCTACCGGGATCCCAACTAGAGACGTTCTTAGACATTGCGGTATTATTTCCTTAGCTGTGTCCATGTGCCTGATGTGCCTATCCCATCTCAAATCAAGAGATCATCTCCTCCTAACATGTCCTGTGATTTGGCGTGTTTGGGGCTTTCTATGCAATTGGTGGGGAGTTTTCTGGTGTGCACCTGCTTCTATCGAGGACTTTCTCATGCAATGGCCTTTTCTATCGCCTTTTCCATCCAGTTGATCCCTTTGGGTTCTAATTGGCTTCTCAGTTTGGTGAACTATTTGGCTCGAACGAAATCGGAGGATTTTTGACAAAGTTTCTGCTGATCATTCCAGGATATGTGACCTTGCTTTAGTTCATTCAACAGTGTGGACTAAAGCCGTCCACCCAGACTTTCCATTTTGTGCTTCCCATGCGATAGCTAATTCTGCTATTCTTTATCATAAATAAACCTTCATTTGCATCGGAAAAAATAGAAAGCATTCATTTCTTTAATTAAATACCAAAGAATCGGAATCATATATAGGCTATGTTTGAGACATGGAGAATTTGAAACTAAAAAGAAATTTTATTCCTTTTTGTGTTTGGTTGGTATTTGAGATAAAGAATACATTGTATGTAGAGTAAATATGGAAAAACTATATTACTCAACCTGTACCAAGTATTACACCCACTTGATACAACATAACCAATCAAGAGTTTCCTCTTCCAATATTAGGGGAATAATTTTTCTTGTTTTTCACATTTTAAAAGACTCCTATTATTTATGTTGTACTAAGTGGATATGCCATTTGTTACGTAATGAGCACCATAGAATTTTCCTGTAGTATTCCTATCCCCAATCTCATATGTACTTGCATGTAGAATATTTCTTTTTAATACATAGAAACTTAAAAGGTATCCAATATTTAACCCAACTAACCTCAATCTCACCATGAGATCGAACTCATGATCGTCAAATTTCATCTAACAGTGATATTATCACATTACTAAGTAGTTCTTTTTTAAAGCCTAACACATTACTAGTAGTGCGTGCATGCAAAATATATTGATGCTGATAAAGATATGAGTAGGATATAATTTAGTTTTAGGATTTTGATGCAAAAAGAAAAAAACTAATAATGTACAATTTTTAATTGTACATTAAATAAAAACTTAAAAAACTATAAATCTTTTTATCTTGTGTTATAAGGACATATGATAAGTTCCGGGGGGGGGGGAAAAAAAAAGACTATGACAGTTAATGAATATCACATTAAGAGCACATATATGGAAAACGGTCCAACCCCCGGTTTGCAAAATGTTTGGTTTACCTTGATGCGGAGTGAATAGGGCCTCGAAATCATCCACATTTTTCAAGAGTTAGCAAAGCTTTTTTTGCTACTTAGCCAACTCACATGTGTAAGAATCTTTGCTTAAGAGAGAGTAAAACTTTCTTATGCGCAAAAAAAAAAAACTTTTTTTTTTTCTTATCTTTGGTTTAGACTAGTACAAGGAATGCAATAAGGAGGAAAAAGAGAGAAGACGAATGGTATATGAACACATCCATTTGCACGCGATGTAGGACAACATGCTTACTCAAAAACCGTGAGTATTGCTTTGGTTGATAAGCAATTTTTTTTGAACTTTTCCTCACAAGCCCATACGTTGAAAGAGGCCCAGAAAGATTTGTAACAAAAGAATATAAAGAAGCCCAAAATTATAAGAAGATTAAATTTGTTTTAACTTACCAAAAATATAATTATAGATTCGAAAATCCATAAAATTAATACCATAAAAAAAGACATTTATATGCCTAAAACTAAAAAATGCAAGGGTTAATCGTGAGGAACATTGATGAGATTTACAAACACTAATTGATTAATAAAACTGTTATATATGTAGATAGAAGTATACTATTTAGAATTATTTTCTCAAATTATTAAGACTGGAGATATAGATACATATTATTTAGAATTAGAGTAGGATAAAAAATTATAGAGGTTAGAGAAATATACATAGTTTTATTTAGATAAATATTGTGTGACTCATCCTTGGATTAGGAGTGAATAGAAACAATGAATTATTGTTTAAAAAATAGAAATAATGAATTTATACATTTAATTTTCTGGTTGACACTATAGAATATTGATAGGTATTGATAGACAATAACATACTCTATCTTAAAATAATTTTTCTAGGTTTAACAATTTTGAAAATAGTAATCCCGAGGGGTTAGATCAACTGGTTGGAGTTGTTCTAGCTTGGGATCTCGATATATAGATAGAAGTATACTATTTAGAATTATTTTCTCAAATTATTAAGACTGGAGATATAGATACATATTATTTAGAATTAGAGTAGGATAAAAAATTACAGAGGTTATAGAAATATGCATAGTTTTATTTAGATAAATATTGTGTGACTCATCCTTGGATTAGGAATGAATAGAAACAATGAATTATTGTTTAAAAAATAGAAATAATGAATTTATACATTTAATTTTCTGGTTGACACTATAGAATATTCACTACTAGAATGCACTCGTTTACTAATGGATTTAGCAAGGGATTTTCAGCAATTTGTAACGGATTTTGGCATTTGCAACGGATTTTGTCATGGATGAAATCCCTGATTAAACCCTTCGTTGCAAATCCGGTTGTGAGGAAATTTGTGTCGGACCATTTTGCAATGGATTTAGCCAGGAATACTGCCTGACTAACTATGACGGCCTAATTTCCCTTGCAACTTGTCCGTGACTAAATCCCTCCCTAGTTGTGAGGGTTTTTTCCGTTACAAAATTATCCGTTGCTATAACCCTTACTATTTGTAAAGGAATAAAAATCTCAAAAATTAATTCCTCACTAAATCCGTCACAAACTATATCTACAAAAAAATAAATAAAACCAACACTAATTAATATATTAATATATGTTCCTAATTGTTTTTTTTGTACGGTGGAAATTAAACATATGCGTAAAGTGACAATGTTACAAGCGTAATCAGTATAAAAAAAATTATAGCACAAAATAAAAGGAACATGCACATCTTTATTGTAATGTTTTTACACAAATGCAGAAATTAATTATTATACAAAAAAATAATTATATTGGTTTTTACAACAATAAAATACTACAAATAAAATAAAAAACCGGTGAATAAGATCTGCCTCTGGATCTATACGAAAACTTCAGGCCATAGATAGATCTGCACGCCACCTTTTAGATTTCAACCGGATCTGGGGACCCAGACCTCCGATCTGCTCGTCACCACCTCCGCCTCCACTGGACACGCCCGGATCTACCTGGAATCCGTCATCAATAACCCAAACTCGCCATGAGTAGACCCAGTTACTCAAAACATCCCAAATAACCAACATTAGAACCCGCAATCAAACAATCAACAAAACCCAACCAACCATAACTCTAAATCAACCAGAAAAGAAAGTGGGTACTAGATGCTTACTCGAAATCAACCACAACCCGCCGTCGATTGAGCTCAAGCCGTCATTAGAAACACTAAATCTCGCCTCGCCGTTCTTGCCTGGACGTCTCCACACCAGTCCCGAGTGTGTCGCGGCGCTATTGGGTTGAGGGAAAGGAGAGCATAGAGGTAGGATTTGGTTTGGGGAAAATGAAAAGGAAGGGAAGGGGAGAAAGGGGATTAAGGCGGCGGGTAGGGTTTGGTTTGGGGAAAAAGGAAAGGAAGAGTAGGGGAGAGTGGAAATTGAGGCGGCGGGTAGGGTTTGGTTTGGGGGAAAGGAAAGTAAGAGAAGGGGAGGGAGAGAGACATGAGTGAGAGAGGCGGAAGAGAGAGGGAGAGGCTGAAGAAAATGAAGAAGAAAATAAGGATGGAGAGTTAAGGATTCTTTTTATATCCGGTTCTAACCCTAGGGTTTAGCCATTCAAGACTCCACAAGTCAACATGCTCCTCAACAGTCAAAACACGGAGATGTTGGTGTTTTATGCATAAGAATCACCAAAACACAATTCCGTCAATATTTGTCACGGAATAGGAAGGGACCAAATCCGTCACTATTTGTCACGGAAATTTCACCCGCCACTAATAGCAACGGAAAAAACCCTCACAAATCCATTTTTGGAATATAACACTTGTGACGGACAGATCCCTTGCAATTTGTAAGGGAAAAAATATCCGTTACAAATTAGTGACGGGCAAATCCCTCACAATTCCCTCAAAACAAAGGCGGGAAGGAGGCGGGAAAAATATCAGCTTCCCGGACAAAATTTACTCACGGATTTTGTCACGGAAAATTAATCCCTTGCATAATCCGTTACTAATTTTTGTGACGGAAAATTTCCCTTACTAAATCTGTTGCAAAGCTCACTTTTGTCTCGGATTTTATTTCCTTGCAAAATCCGTCACAATTAGTGACAGAAATTTTGCTTCACACAAAATCCTTTAGTAAATGGTTGCATTCTAGTAGTGATTGATAGGTATTGATAGACAATAACATACTCTATGTTAAAATAATTTTTCTAGGTTTAACAATTTTGAAAATAGTAACCCCGAGGGGTTAGATCAACTAGTTGGAGTTGTTCTAGCTTGGGATCTCGAGTTCGAGTCTTGGGAATGCCATGAGCTGGACTAGTCTGGGCTCGTTGTTATCCCTTAAAGGTGGATTGGAAAGAAAAAAAAAATGGAAAAGATTATAACATAGCTCTTTTTCTTATTTTATATATTAATTTCTACTTCTTGCCACCTTAATTAACTTATGTAACAAGAATCCCGTTTATGGGTTATCAAGACCTCATTAAGAAATAAAACAACGAAAAAATGAGATTGTACAATGAAAAAGTGACGTGTGAAAGAAACAATAGCTCGGGTAATTAGTTAGCAGCATAACCGTTTTGGTCGGTGTGGATTTCAGTTAACTAATTCTAGGGTGGAAGAAAAACAATCCCTTTTTTGGTCGGATCAGAAACCAAGCCTAAACCGACATAAAAAAATCAGTACATATAGTTTGTGTAAATCACCCCACTTTGCTTCCGATTAAACACCGACTTGTACTCTTTCACAGGCCTCTTGGTTTTTTTTTTTCGTCTTGAATCTTCCGTTCCTTTTGTTAGAATTAACCCTACTAGTTCCTACAGTAAAACCCTAGTTTCTTGGTCCTAGGACAGAGTACTATAGGGTAGGGAATTGGAAGATGGCAATTAGTCTAGAAGACATTCTGGACGGGAAAGAGAGGAGTTTTGAAGAATTCTGGGATTTATGCAAAGTAGCATCGGGAGGAGATGGGGAGAAGGCAGTGAATTTGCTTGAAGAACATATTTTGAAAGAGTTTATTTGGTTTGGAATTGGGCGAGGCAAACGGGAGTACCTTAAGGACAAGACCAGCCTTGAGTTTAGGAACCCACTTGGTGTCTTCATCCCCAAGGGAAAGAGAAGCAGATCACCAACGGTCTCCGAGGAGGAGAAGATGATGGGTACTGATGATCGTCGTCAAGAAAGTGAAAGTGAGAAAGAGGAAGAGGCCGAGGAGGAAGAGTTTGTTTGCAAACCCAGAAAGAAGCTGAAGAAGAGCAAGAACAGCAGAAAACGGAGGAGCCGAGCCAGTCTTGATCTTGAAAGTCGGCAAAAACCCAAGAAGATCCCAAGAAAGGTTGATTTATTCGTGAAGCTAGGTTTCGATCCGGCGCCAGATCATTCTCTCGAAATAAGGGAAAGAATCATGGTTGAAGGCGACACAGACTTGAAGCTGGTGTTGAACAAACAACTGTTCGACACAGACACAAACACCCACCACGATCGCTTCTCGATGCCTAAGGGACAAATACTTGATTTTCACAACTTCTTGACCCAAGAGGAGGAGTGGAAGATTATTGTAAAGAAAGAATCCGTACCCGTGAAACTGGTTGACCCTGGTAAGAATTTCGGTACGGTTTCGGAGGTGAGATTGAAGAAGTGGCCCTCCCATAAGATGGACAGTGGGTATTCCCTTGTGTTCAGCTCCAGTTGGAATGCTGTTCTCCGGAGGAATAGGGATTTGCTCAAGCCAAATTCCTTGCTTCAGGTGTACTCTTTCCGGCGAGAGGGGCAGCTCTGGTTCGTGCTCAAGATGCTCCGTGTACCTGGCCTGAATGATGAAGATTTGATGATGATTACTAGCACTGGCCGGGAGCGTGGTGGTTGTGGTTCAAGTTCTTCCAGTGGTGAAGGAAGTAGTACTACTGTACTATAGCAATATTGTAGCTCGCAGGAGCATATTTGGATGTATAGGAACTGAAAGTTGAGATATGGGAATAAAAACTATTGGTTAATCAGTTGTCTTATGAGTTGGTAGTTGTTTCGTTTTTAACGCAACAATATCCTTAAAACGTTACGTAGAACGCCACAGCTTCGACCGCAACTCTTCCTCCACAATATCCACATTCCTGCAGGGACTCGTGCACTTGGCACTGGAACGACGCGATAATAATTTGCAATGTTAACCGGCCGGCTTCGCTTCTCTTCCTAACCGAAGTCGGTGTAAGGAGTTAACAAATGTTGGGCAAATCTTGTTTACCGGAGGTTGCCAACGTAACTATACATGCCGTGGCCGGCGGCGTCCCTCCCGGACAATCCTTAGCTAGTATAAGCAATGAACAAGACTTGTTTGCTTGACAATCAAGTTTCCCCATTCCGTAATTTGAAGTCCATGAAACTCTGAGCTCCACCTGCTCCATGTGGTCGATCGAATAAGATTACCAGCTGCAAAAATAATGAATTACTTCTCACGGAGGCTAATTATTCTCAAGAAGTACTTGTCAAACCTCACAGCCGCTTAGTTTACTAAAACACTTGGTGACTCTATCTAGTAATCCTATCCTGGTTTTAATTGTTCATTGGTGTTGCCCAAATTTCAGGTATACCTTATAGTGCCATTGCATAATGCTCCGGTTTTATAGGGTTTTCCTTTGAGTCTGGTGTCTTTTGTAATTAAGTTAGTTTTTGAGGCGCTTCTATTGCTCTGCTCTATCCAGTTGTTTCTTATCAAATTCGAAATGCATATTTAATTTTGCTTGCGTTCTGCAACTTGGCCTTTCTTAATAAGAAGGCTGCAAACTAACATTATCCACAATCCTTCCCGGAAGTAATTAATTGATACTTCTTGTTCGGATTATGATGAATATGGTATTAGAGTTCAGAATTCTCTGATGAGTTGCCACTCAAGGTAGTATTAAGTGTTCTAGAGAATGCGATGTGAACTTATGGTCTACAATCCTTCTCCGAAGTAATTGATACTTGTTTCTATGCCTATACACCAGCTAAGAGAAGATGATGGGAAAAATTCTTGCTCGGATTACGATAGAAATGGATTAGACTTCAGAGTTCTCTATAGTGGTACATGTGATGAAATGCCACTCAAGGTGCCAGGCCTTATCCATTTGATAGTTGGGGGGAAAAGGCTATATTTGTTCATTTGCCTTTACTAGTACGACAATCTTTTTTTTGTTCACCACAGTTTGGAAGTACACGTTGATTTGGAAGAAGAAGTAATTTGTATAACAAAATTTTGTCACCAATTATATTGTTTCGGTGGGAATGCTCCATACTGAAATTAAATCAAGGCCAACCCTGCAATGTATTGATTATATGAGCAAGGGGCTGAAATATGGAGTTAGAGTACTGCCAGAGACATTTTCCAATTCTTAAGTTTCTATTTTGCCCATTCAGCAACTTTGCAGAACTCGTTTTCATCAAACAATAAACAATACAAGCATACATATCAATGGCAAGCTTATGGTTGCTGTTTTTTGTTTCCTGGTGGGCTAGTTCGTTTACTGGTTTTGTTTTTCAATTTGGGATATTCAAACAAAAATATTACTAAAATCAACACTGATTCAGTGCAAGCTACTTTCTAGGAACAATTAAGCTCCAAACTTGGAGTCAATCACAAATATTCAGGGGGACGCCGAGCCAAGGTATGGTTGGAATTATTAGCATTTAGAGTCCACTCCAAGTTCTACTAGCCAAGATAGGGTTGAATCCATGGTGTTGCCAAGGTAGGGTTGGAATCATTAGCTCCATATATTTAATTACTTTCTTTTCTTTTATTTTATTATTACTCTACAAGCCTATTAAAAAAATTTTAGGTAAAATTTCAATTCACTAACCATAATTTTAGCTCAATACCACTTTGGTAACTTAACTTTTTGTTGCAATAAATTAGTAATTTAACTTTCTAAAAATAACAAATTAGTAACCCCGTTATAACACCGAGTGTGTTTAAACTTGATTTTCTTTTTTTTTTTTCTTTTTCATGTTTTTTCCACATCTTTTTTATTTTTTAAATTATTTATTAAAAAATTACTAGCTAGATGATATTGTGATGCCACAAGTGTTGGATTATGTTAAAGTGATTAGTTTGGTTTTTAGTTGATTGACAAAGTGTTATTTTAAACGGTCAAACCATGCCCTTCAAAATCTGTTTCTTGTTAACAAACATGGAATTACTGGGCTAAATTTATAAGTTGTGTCTAAAACTTGTATGGATCACTTTTATATTTTTCAGCCCATTGTCTTTAAGTCTTAAAAGGCAATTGGGGTTGCTTAAATATTCAGAAACTTAAGCCCACTCAACTATGCGACACCGTTTATATTAAATGAGTGAAGAAAGACTAGCTTATGTTTTAAATTTTAAATATCTATAGCATGTGAAATAGGAGCCCCTTCAAGGCTCTTTTACTCTTTAGTTGTCTTCTACCTTGTACTTGTCCTCACGAAACAAAACCTTATCTTTTAGACACCAAATTTTCATAAGTTTCAAGATCAAAAGAGCAAATGGTTTGTGGACATTTTCTTGTCCTTTGTGGAGAGCCAAAGACAAGCCAACAACCCCTTTGGTAGGTTAGAAGAGGGAAGTACACTTCCAAGTACACACTTACTAGAGGAAGAAGGAGAGAAGCTAAAATCTTCACCAATGAAGTCTATTAGCCATTTTTATTGTCCTATTAGAGTGCCAAGATGTGAAGAAAGGATTCTAAAAGGCATAAGAGCATCAAAGTGGCATTCTTGAAGAGTTGGGTACGTAAGTTTTGTAAGTCATTTGGCACCATATTTCAAGCCCTCTTTTGGGAAAAGGCTCTCTTTTGTCCCATTCTTCAATAGATCTGTTGGGAGCTTTTGAGTGCATTATAAATAGGCCATTTCCTTCCTAAAAGTGAATTAAGGCAAGCAATTGAAGATTGGGCTAATTGAGTTGAAGCTTGCTAATTGTGCTTAAACACCTTTGTGAGATTTTTGTGCAAAACTTGTAATCAAGAGTGAGTCACTCTTGGGTTGTTGAAAATTCTTCCTTGAGTGAGATTGGGTAGATTTTACTCAAGGGGGTGTAAAGGTTTGAAGCTTGAGCCATTGAAAAAGCTTTGGGTATAGGTTAGAGAGTAAGCCTTTGAAAACTCTTGTATAGGTTAGAGAGTGAGCCTTTAGAAACTCCTGTATAGGTTGGAGAGTGAGCCTTGAGAAAACTTTTGTAAAGGTTTGAGCTTGATCTTTGAAAAAGCTTGGTTGTAAAGAGGTTGGACTTCACCTTGGAAGAAGTCACTTAGTGGATTTTTGAAATCTCAAGGGGGAGCCTTGAGTAGTGGATATACCCATAGGATTTAGGGAGAACCACTCTAAATCTTTGTGTTGTCTCTTTTGTGTGGATTGCTTTTAATTTTCGCACTTGATCATTCATTACCTTTCCAGATTTTGGTGCCATTTCAGTTATAAAATACAATCTTGTCTTGGTTGCAATTTGGTGCGAAAAGAGTTACAAAATTCACTACTCTTCTCAACTAGCCAACGCAACCCCCCCTTCTTAGCTAGTTTGGGCCTACAATTGGTAGCGGAGCTTAGGTCTCTTTGTTTTAGGATTAATCTCCTTGAGTAAAGATCATGGCTTTTGAGAATTTTATTGCCATGCACCAGTATATTCGTGGTTGACTTGTACATGTGTATATCTTGGTTTATTTGTTTATGGTGAGACAGTGGTTGGTCTCACCCCTCACGTCTTTTACAGGTCAACTGTTCGTTGAATAGTGGTGCATATCAGCAGGTGGCGGTGTTTTCCTCTTGCCGTGTCGGATCTATAGGGTTCATGTCATACATGTATACTTGGCTTGTTAGTTTTCCGTTGCGTACTTGTTTTCCTTGTATAACTTATTGTATAATTGTATCATGATTAAGCTATTTTTATCGTATCTCGGGCAAAAGGGCATTTGGGTCACTTCATATGTTATAAATAAATAAATTGGTTAATTTGGGATACGGTGTTTCAGTTGATGATTTTTCGTGTCCCGAAAATGATAAGGGCAATTTGGTCATTTTATATTTAATTTATAGTTTATATTAATAAATTGGGACATGGGCGTTTCAGTTGGTAGCAGAGCAGGCTGTAGATCCTAGGCGATGTGTTGATTGGTTTTGTGCTCGTATGTGCATGTGTCTACTCCTTTTTGAGTTGTCTGTTGCATTGTCATCTGCATTCTTCTAGTGAGTCGTACCATGGATGCGGTAGAGGACACGCACCTGCTGAGGGTCGGAGTGACCTGGTATTGTCGTTGAAATGATAATTTCGAGCTGATAATTTCTTGAATTAATTTGAGGATGATCTAATGGTATATTTGGGGAAAAGTCTTTCAATGATAGTTGAGGTATTTAAATTGGTTGAGGTTTGAGGTACTGATAGTGTTTGTGATTAAAAAGTTTTGGTCATGAATCTTGTTAAGGCTATAGTTCATGTGTTGGATGAGGATGCCGGAATTATGTTTACATTGAGCTTTGATTTTGAGGTGATCTCGGGAATTGTGATTCAATTGC
Source organism: Turnera subulata (assembly GCA_028386065.3). Taxonomy (NCBI): domain Eukaryota; kingdom Viridiplantae; phylum Streptophyta; class Magnoliopsida; order Malpighiales; family Passifloraceae; genus Turnera; species Turnera subulata. Next base: position 131,727 of record JAKUCV010002551.1, on the reverse strand, counting down.
TAGTTAATTAATTATGTGATGAGAGATACAATGATGTTTTAAGTTCTTCGTTAAAGAAACTTTGGTGTTCATATTAAGCGTGGCTTGGGCGATAGATTTAAAATTGTAAGTTATGCAAGGATGTTTGGGTCGTGAGGAATCCAAGGTATAGAATTATAATTACGATATCTTGGTAATGATTGGTTTCTAGTGTCTATGGTGTGCTTCGGGAATTATACAATTTTGGTTGAATTGGAGTGTGAAGAAGTAATTATTTTGAAGTTCAGAACATGAAATAGATTTTGGATTTTTGGTCTTGAGGTATTCATAATGGGAGTGATGATATTGTTATTTAGGTAACAATTTGGGTTCTGTATCTGTGGATATGCTTAATGGAATAGAAGATTGGATAAAAATGGTTGAGTGATGATAAATGAAGTAGTTTATAGATTTTGTTATTGATACTGTTCATGATGATTGGATATAAACTTTTGCGTTAGCGCTTTGATCTTATGCTTTATGGATCATGTTTGACTAAAGTCGATGATTGACTTGGGTTGTCGGAATTCTTGTTTGGAATTGTGAGTGATGGACATGATGGTTCTACTTAGTAGTTTTGGCCGACGGTATTTGATACCGGGTGACTTTTGTCTGTGTCAGTTAAGCACTTGGTTGCTTGACTTATTGTGTAAATTTCAAGGACGAAATTTTGTTAAGTTGGGTAGAACTGTAACGCCCCGAATTTTCGGTATTTAATTTCGATGGATTTTCGGAACTTTTTGAAATTTTATTTCTAATTTTACCCTCACGGAAATTTCTGGGAATGTTTGGTCAAAGGAAAAATATTTTATTTCATTGAGTACATTTCTTTATGTTGGAATTATTTATTTTATATCCCTAAGTATTTCCTTTATATAGTATTAAATAGTATTTTGGGATAAAACACAATGTTCCGTGTAGTTTTGCCTAAAACTACGTAGTTTTGGTTGAGCCAAAACATAAAACACACATAAGGGTGTGTTTTGACCTTGCGGTTGGCTAGGGGAGGGCTGTGAACAAAGTGACGCCGTTTCATAGTGGAACGACGTCGTTTGATTGTTTCGGAAACCCTAACCCTAGGTTTAAAAGTCTTCTCTTCCCTCTCTCTCCTTCCTTTTTCTTTTTTCTCTTCTCACCCGAACGGCGCCACTCCCCTTCCTCTCTTTTCTCTTCCATTTTCTTCTTCCCCTTTCCACAATTTCTCTCTCTCCTCTTCCTCAAAACCATCATCACCACCATCTCTTCTCTCCACAGAACCCACAAGCCGTCGCCTCTCTTTCCTTCTTCCTCCTTAGCCGCCGCCACCGCCACTGTAAGCACGAGGGGCTGTCGAGCGAGGTGTGTCTGCACGTGAACGGGCGCGAGTCGTTCCCGCCTTTTCGGTAAGTCGCACCGCTTTCTCCCTGATTCTTCCATTTTCTGTTCTCGCCTCTGACCTTTTGGACCGATTCACTAATCAGGTCTCACTTCTGTGTTTTGGTGGCTGATGCGTGCGATTGTTGTGGTGGCGAGTTTTGTTTGGTTGTTTTCGGCGGCGGGTTTGTGTCGTTGGTGTTCCGGCAGTGGGCTGGTATGGGGCTCGGGTTGGTTTTCTCAATTTCGGGCAGAACTCGAGATCTGAGTGCGGGCCGATACCTGCTACTGCGGGTGAGCTTTCCGGTAAGTGGTTCCGGCAACTTTAAATCTTTTTAGATTGGTTGGATTTTGTGTTGGCTCGGTTGTTGGGTTAATGCTTGTATAGATGAACTAATTCAGTTTACAAGAGTACTAGCCTTTAAATAATACATTAACTTGTGATTGAGAGTTGTTGAGTATAAATGGTTGCTGGAAATTTTTAATTGATAGTTGATCATCATGTTGTATTTTGACAGTAAGTAGCATGACAGATTAGCATTTGAGGAACATTGAATATACTAAATCAGCTCACTTGTTTTTAAAGTAGTTTCCTTGGGTTTTGCTTGTGTAGGTTCAGTGTTATGCATCTCCTTTCTTTTATGCTTAATCTCCATATGAAACAAGCTTGCCAGTTGTATATGGCTGCTCACGAATCATATACTTAATTAATAAATCATATGTCTATTTTGTATTGCCACCGTTGTCGGATAGAACATGTTCTTGCTGGAAATATGCATATTAACCTATGAATGAGACGACATGTTGGACAACTTGTTTTTGGTAGTTTCTTTTCTCTAGGTTAGATGCAAGGTTGATAATAAGTTCTTTTGAGAGTGAGTCCTAATGGGTTGAAATTTGTCTTGCCAAAGAAATAGTGGTCTACTACGGGTTTTTACAACCATATACTTAAAATTCTAGTCTCTTATGGAATTATGTTTTGGCTTTAGCTCGGTCCAAAATAGTATGTTGCATGAACAAGGATTTGGGATGCTTTTATTGATAATTAAAATCTTGCTTTTAAACCTTGGTAAATAATGATTCTTGAGTTTTGGGTCTAGTTCAAAATAAATTGTTAATAGTTATGTTGGATAATAGGTTTGACTATACATTTATATAAATGGCGTTTTTGTATCTAGCTTTCAAAGTGGAGTTTTATAAAGATAATAGGGCTTACCCTGTAGTCTCTTTTAGTTCCTATGTCATGTTGAGGTTCGTAAACATTGAAATCATATAGCTAGGTACCCAGCATGCCTACATCCCTTGTCTTTTAAATGAATATATAAGTGATACATGCGATTATATGTTTAGGCTCTGGATGTACTTGAGGAGTAGCCAGATGGAGTGCTAGCTTCTAAATGATTTCAGGTGAGGACTTATAAACTCTGGTATGCCATTACTGCCCATAATGCTTTGGTTGTTGGTCATGGGTAAATGACATGATAAATTCTTGTTTTTATCAAACGTTGTTTGTCTGGGTGCTTGTTGTGTTGTATGCTCTTGTCTGCTCTGGTTGCCATGCTGGTGTTATATTTTCTTATTGTGTGCTAATTATATGATATGGTACCTATGATGGTTGTAATCATGTTTTGAGTACATGTGATGTACTGATAGAAAAGGAGCACACATGATACAAGAATTGTTAAAGAGCATACAACTACTTTATTCATAATACATTAACAACTTACCAAGCTGGTAAAATAAAAGATAAATAATTTCTGCTATGGGGCTGTTGACCGGTAGCACCGAGCGGGGGAGAGGGTACCCCTTGGTTCCTGTATTTATAGTGATTTGTACTCACAAAGACAACGACGAGGGGATAGGTGGGTACGCCCCTCGATAGTATATTAGTGAGAGTACCCCTCACCGAGCTGGCGCCTTGGGGATGGTCAGGTGTACCCCTTGGTTATTTGTTATTATCTATTCTTTTGGTGAGAGCATCCTTCACAGAGCCGGCGACTTGGGAATAGACGAGTGTGCCCAAGGTTCTTGTATTATGTATTCTTTGAGGAGAGCACCCCTCCTAGAGCTGTCGGCCACTTGGTTGTTAGTGGTTTTTCACTTGTCGGAACTTATCGATTCCGGTGTACTGATATATGTATATGGTTTTATGTTTGGGCATATGCCCTGGGGAGCTGGCCAGTCGCTACCGCGCCCGACGCACACAGTAGAGGGCCCTAATAATAAAATTTACAACCCTTATAAAATTAAAAAATTATGTTCACAGTAAGACGATATACTACATACGTTGGATAAAAGTTTGTTGATGACTTGTGATGTGCACTATTGATGACATTCTTTGTGCACTGTGAATTTTATTGCATGCACCAGTATATTCGTGGTTGACTTGTACATGTGTATATCTTGGTTTATTTGTTTATGGTGAGACAGTGGTTGGTCCCACCCCTCACGTCTTTTACAGGTCAACTGTTCGTTGAATAGTGGTGCATATCAACAGGTGGCGCGGATCTATAGGGTTCATGTCATACATGTATACTTGGCTTGTTAGTTTTCCGCTGCGTACTTGTTTTCCTTGTATAACTTATTGTATAATTGTATCATGATTATGCTATTTTTATCGTATCCCGGGCAAAAGGGCATTTGGGTCACTTCATATGTTATAAATAAATAAATTGGTTAATTTGGAATACGGTGTTTCAGTTGATGATTTTTCGTGTCCCGAAAATGATAAGGGCAATTTGGTAATTTTATATTTAATTTATAGTTTATATTAATAAATTGGGACACGGACATTTCATAAGATGTATAGTGTAGCTATAACACATAGTAAGCACAACTCTCTTTTTGTAAGTAGGTATCATTTTAAAGAAATAATTAAAACCTATAATTTTTAAAACTCAATTTAATTTGATCTCTTTCCAATCTCTGAGCATATTGACCCTAAATCTTAAAACCTAAAACTTAGAACTTGCTCAATCGTATAGCATTCATTTGATAGCGATCACTGTAGCAAATCTTGTTCAAGAGGCAAAAGTATATAATTTTCAACATTCTTTTTTTAACCTCCTCATCACTTGCCAGAATGTCCCCAATATCAAGGTCTTGCTGCTGTATATGCGACATGCCAAACAAGGGATCAACAGTAATTTGACATAGGCAAACGCATTTGTACATAACAATCCAGAATGAGGACAAGCTGAGCAGAACAATCAAGTAATTATTGTTTGGCTGCAGACCAAGAATTTGCCTCAATCCAGTCAAATGCAATGGGGCTTAGAGATGAATCCGGAATTCCAAATGAATCGACCAAGGCCAGTGCATGTGGTCTCAGTTCACTACAAAGTTTTGACACTTCTTTCCTCAGGGCTGCATCATTTTGTGTTGATAAGTAGCCATATCGCAGGAATGCTGCATCCTCCTCCATACAGACCAGGGCATACATGGATCGCACCAGGCCTAAGACATCCTGTGCCAAGTACATAAAACCCACAAATTCAACCCACAAACAAGAAAATGAATAATAAAAAAAAAAATCACAAGTTGCAGAAGAGGACTATATATGTATATACCTTCAATGAACCAGCAGAGGCACTAGCCTTGTTCTCGAGTAAGATTTCTAGTGTCACTCGGTCTGCGAAAGCCCTGCCTAAGTCTTCTGCAAGTTGATAAGCCTGATGCAGTAATTTCAAGTGTTGAAAGAAATGATTAGGAGCCATAGATGGTATCAGAAGATCAGAAATTCTGGAGGGTATAATGGCCATAACATCCATACCAGAAGAATTGCAGACTCTTTAGTTTCTCCCTTTGCTTGATAATCTGACACCTCTGCAGCAAAACGTTGAAGAAGATCGCGCTCCCTAATGCGGAATGTATCAACCTGATGCAAGCACAATCTATAATTAGATTCATGTATATGTTTACAAAGACCTGTGTTAAGGTAATATAAAATGAAGTACCTGGAATTGGCTGCTCCTGAGGATAGAGCTTGTAAGCTGAGATGGAATGACAGGACAAGATTCATCCATGTGTGCCAATCCCAAACTCTTGAGGGGCTTATTCTGCCTTTTAGCTGCTAAATATTCTCCAAGGAGTGCCTTACTGACCTGGGCAAGTAAGTAAATGATATCTACTCATTAAATCAAACCAAAGTTCTTGAAAGTATTCAATATTAACTAATGTTCATAAACTATATATAACTACGGGAAAAAAAAAAAACAAATAAACATTAAATATGACTTCCCAGTATATATACCTGCTGCATGAGAACATTGTTGTCTCCTTCAAAGGTGGACTGAACATCAAATTCAGCCTTCATCTGACCAATTCGATTTTCAGTCTTCAAGCCCTGTCCTCCACAAGCTTCGCGACATTCCTGAAAAAAAATAATAATAATAACATTATAAAGTTAATCATACAAGCAAAGTTTGCTTTCTGCTGCAATAATCGGCACATACTCTTACCTGAAGTGTTCTCATATTATGCCAAGTGAACATTGCCTTGAATGCACTCGAAACAACATGAATGGTTTTGTTTAACTCGGGCGTCCTCTTGGCATATAGATTCTTTAAATAATTCCCAGCAAAACTGATAGCATATCTGTTACATATACATATAATTATAGGGTACAGACAAGAGAACGTGATCAGCAAAGAAGTAAGAACCAGAAGACTCATAATACACATAAATATATAGTAAATTAATTAGCTGGAAATGTACTTACGTCTTGGCGAGAAGGGGCAGGAGTCGTCGTTGATGGGATGGGTAATCAAGCAATAGGACTTCAGGTCCATTAGGCTTAATCGAAAATGCCCGTCTAGTCAAGGCATACCTTATGCCAATTGCTAAGCTTATCTGTCAGCATATAATATATATGTCAATATAGTTATGAAAAAACGTTAACTAAGTTCTGCATAATTAGTGTGCACCAGGATCACTGCAGGAGCTAACATATATATATATAGTAGCTTCAATACCTTTGTTGAGCAAATTGCATAAACAGCAATATTTACACGACCAGATGTCAATGGAGCCATGAATGCTGCAAATCTCTGTCAAATGAATATGTAAAAAAATATTATAACATGTATTCAAACCCAAAAACCACACACACACACATGAGAGAGTAATTAATTATGTGTTTGTTTAATAGTATTTATCATCATTCGTAACTTGGTGTTGCCTGTTATTTTCTGTTTATAATAATACTAGTAATTAGAGCAGATCTACACTTGTTGTTTCAAATTAGGCATGTGATGATTTCAGTTATAATTAATTATTGACCTGATCTGGGTCTCTTATGGCACTCAGATATTGACCATCTGGTGAGACATCGGCAACCGAATTCAACAGATTTTCTCTGGGTATGCAAACATTGTCAAACCTGAAACCAAACAGATACATAAAGTTATTAATTATCATGGAATATATTCTCATAAATTTACAAACAATTCACAAAAGAAGAATAGCTTGATTTCCATTACCAGATTCGTCCATTATCAACGCCATTCAAGCCAATTTTATGACCACAATCAGCTATTCTGATGTGTGGGCATATGTTACCATTGGCATCTCTAATTTGAACTATAAATGCATGAACCCCTTGATTCACTCCATTTATGTGAAGCTGCGAGAAGACTACCGTGTGGGTAGCATGCTGAACAGTAACAAAAAAAAAAAAAACTAAACATGTCAATAAACATCAAACTATTTAATCATAAGTAAAAACAGAGGAAAAAAAATTATATAATTTATACGAAAGGCTTGGAAATGGTTAATTTGTATGAAAATATATACTCACATTAGCTGCGCCTCCAATCCAATACTTCTGTGCTGATTCACAAGGAGTATTGATCACAAATTCTCCTCTACTTGCATCATAGGTAGTCACTGTTTCAATCCCTCGAACCTATTTAATTAACCACATTAATTGTATACCGCAAAAAAAAAATATTGAAGAATACTATTATTACAAATTAGTTTTTACTTACATTACTTCCATGTCCCAACTCCGTCATGGCAAAGCAACCAATGATTGCATAATTTTCTGTGTCTTTTAGCCACCGCTCATGGTGCCTCTTTGTGCCTAGAAACTTGATGGCACCACCCCTGAAGTGGATTTTAATCACCAAAACAAATTAACATCCCAAAATGAATTCTTTTTAGGTGGGTTAAGTGTTAGTAGTAAAAGAAGAAAAACAAGGAAGGCCTTTTAATTAATAATGTACACGCACCACAAAAGGAATTGAACTCCAATCTTAATCCCAAGAGAGTGATCATACGACCCCAACACCTCCTGCATGGCAATTGTCCTCAGTTCGGATTCCGACCCATCCCTTGTCAGCCACCCGTCGAAAATCCCTATCCGGGCCAGCCACCGGATGCGCTGCATTGTCATCTCCCTCTGCTGCTCCTTGGGCTGGTTAAAGTCCGGCATCAGATACACCTTACCTCCCTTCTCCACCGGGTTGAACACTTTTTCTTGCCCCATCAGACCATAAAGCCAGTCTCGCTCCTCTATGTTGTGCCAATCCACTAGCTTCCTCATGTCTTTGGCGTCGAAAACCGCCTTTTCGGTGAGCTCCGCGTGAGTGAAGCTGTGGCAGGCATTGGAGTACAAGAGGGTAGAGTTGGAAGATGATGAAGCTTCATGGATGAGGGGGAAATGGTTGGATAGGATTCGAGCTCGGCGGAAAGCAGCGGGGTCGGTTTGGTGTTGGTCTTGATGCTGCCATTGGTGTGACATTTTTATCTTAGGCTAGATATATGATCTGGGTTTGGATTTTGGAGATTTTTTGGTGGAGAATATGTTAATGGTGATGGAGTAAGATGGCGACGGCTTCCTTAATTTATATTGCATGGAAGTTTGTATTGAACATGCATTTGTCCTCTCCTTATTGTTCTGTTTCTTTTAAAAAAAAAAAAAAACAAAAGGCAGGCCGCCCAAGTATCCCAGAAACACTAATAAATTATCATCATAATTGATTAATTAATCCATTTCTTTCCTACAGGGAAAGGGAGAGTGGCAGTGCATCATTGGATGAAAACAAAGCAAAAGTACATTTATCATAAAATAACGAGAACTCCCCAATACTATATGGGACTTTGTTATTTCTTAATTATTTAACGAGCCTACCAATTTCGAATCCGAATTACCCCCCTTGTTTTATCAATTTGTCAAGAGTTGCCATTCCATTCTATTATTACTATTTTTTATTTTTCTTCACATGCATTCCATCCATTCATTCATACATTCCTGACGTATAGAAAATAATAAACGAAATTTCTAGTGGCCTTCTTGCTATATCAATAAAAGCCCACTGCCCACCTAGGTTGAAGTCTTACAAAACAGTTTAGGGAGGTCTGCAGCCTCCTAACAACATGTTTGGCTATGAAATGACAGAAATACCCAAAAGAAAAACATGACACTGGGGAAATTTATCAAACACTTCTCAATTTTTTTGTTTTTGTTTACGTCCTCCATTTGATTTTGTTGACAGTGGAGAAGACGATATGCTCAAGGAAGAAGCTGAGGAATCGTTGTCAGGCCAAGAACATGATGTCGCCATGGCCGTTGTCTGCGGTAAAAGCTCCAAGTTAAGTCACCAAGGAAGCGTAGACACTAGACTAGACTTTTGAATCGATGATTGCAATGTTTTGGGTACTTCGGTAATCTCTCTGTAGAAAGTAATAAAAAAAATAGTTTGGCAAAAGTAAGATAATTTGATCCCAAAAGTCTAAGTTTGTAGGCTATATAATATTTGGCTCATTGAGGCATGAACCATTTTTTAAAAAATATTGGAGGGAAAGCGAGGGGATTTTATATTAACTTGGAATTCCGCGATTTATTCAATTAGAATAATTTGGAATGGGTTAGTTACTTTTTCCTAAAATGATCCAGATCCAAATTTCGAGTTCTGCTAGGTGCGGGTTTATGGAAATTGTATTATTAGTAATGGTCTCACCTCATAAGGTAACGCATGGAACCACAAAGAGATATTAGTCTAGACGAATCGGACTGGGACACATGTCATTTGGGGTCATGAAGCATCCAACCCGTTAGTCATCTTTGCAAAGTTGGGGTTATTTTTTTATTGCGTTATCCGCTAATATTCTTTTTGACAAATAATACGAGCCCTCCTTAAAAAAAAGGATTAAAGCCTTTTTCCGTTCCTGTGTTAGTCCTCAAAGTTGGAATTCATCCTTCTGTAGGATTTTGGCCTCTTTTCATCCTTCTATTCACCCCTTTTGGCCTATTTTGGTTTCTCCGGCCAATATCTAGTGAAAATTCCAGACGTGGTAAGTTTTCCGGTGCCACGCCAGCTTTATGGGACACACATGTCAGAGTTAACTCAAAATCGAACCAGCTCCACCCGACCCGTTCGCCACCCAATCGATTCATATGGAAAGGGCTTTTTTTCTTTCTTTCTTTTATCTTTTCTTTTTTCCCAAAATTTAATTTACAAAAACCTTACTTTTTTTAGTAAAACTTTATAAAAACCTCTCTTAAACAAATTTTTTTGGAAGTTTTATTTTTATAAATACCTTTAATAATTTTTTTATCAAAACAATTGTAACCTATACATTTATCTTTCTAACAGTTTTTCTGGTTGGATTATCTTTAAAAAACTAATCAATCCAAATTTCTAATTTCAAGTTTCAGTAAGACACTAAAATTTTAATTATCCATCAATCCCTCCATTCCTCACCAGACGAATTGCTTTCCGCCGCCGCTTACCTCACCCTAAAATCCTCAAAGCCCACACTCAAATCCCTAATCCACTCCCTCCGCCCCTCCTCCTCTTCCTCTTCATCCCTCTTCATAGACCTCCCTCTCGCCCTTCACCACTCCATTTCCACCTCCATCCACAACCTCCTCCATCCGCCTAAACCTAACCATGATCCGCCACCTGAATCCGTCGCTAACTCCCCCTACAACTCTCTTCCTTCACAATGCCCCCGCCGGTCCGCCCGAAGGAACAAGAACAACAACCCTAACCCCCCAATCTCGACACCGGCAACCAACAGATCCTTAACAAACACCACGTCCTCGCTCACACGCCTTCTCCCCTACGGATTTTGTTGCCGTCATTTCAGCGAGCTGGTGCAGCGAGTGGAGACGCAACTCGATGAACCCGTCCCATCAACGGTGGTTGCAGCTTGCGAAGAGTAGGCAACGACGATTGGAGCAACGCGAGGAAGGTGGTTGTAGAGGTGGCGGCATGCGTGGTGGTGATGGCTTCGGTGGAGATGGTTGGGTAGTGAGGAGAAGATGATGAAGTGGACGACATCGTTTGGATGTATCTCGGGTGGTTTTGCTTTTTTTGTTTTTTTCCCTTTTTTTCTCCTCTTTCTTTGTTGGCAATAACATGTAACCACTCTTTATTTTCTATTTTCTTATTTTAAGAAAAATGTTATTGAATATGAAAAGGTGAAGAGAAAATTGGAGAGGAAAACTAGGATTTCGGTTAATTTTTTCATTTTAATATTAGATAATGAAAAAAAAATGGATCGATGTGTCAAAGGAGTTATATTTAGGAAAAAAAATTAAGTACGTTTGGATATGTTAAAAGTTAATCTTCCAAAAAAATTAATTTAGGAGAAGAATTATGGTTTGGGTATTTAAAATTAAAAAGTTGTTGACTAAAAAAATAAAAAATTCAAAAAAATGTGGGGCGTAAGCATTTTTGTAAATTTGAAATTTACTAACCTGATCAATCGGGTAGAAGAAATGGACCGGGTGGAACTGGATCAATTTTGGGCTAAACCCTGACATGTGGAACACACAAGGCTGATGTAGCACTGGAAAATTTGCTACGTCAGAAAATTTCGTCGGATTTCGGCCAGAGGGATCAAAATAAACCAAAAGAGGTGAACATAATGATGAAAAGAGGCCAAAATCCTACACAAGGATGAATTCATCCTTTGAGGACCAAGACAAGGACGAAAAAGGGCTTTAATCCAAAAAAAATATAGTATTGCTTTTCTTTTTATCTTTTTCATGTTATCCATTTATATATCAAATGGCTAATACGATGATGTTTATGAATTATACACACATTCTGGGCCTTTAGTTTATAGATTTGGGCTTTATTTTATTAAATTGTTATTTATTTAGCTAGCTTTTTATTTAGTTTTGATTTAATAAACTCTTCCTTTAGTTTTTTATGATTTCAGGTTTAAATTGAAAAGATTTGGAAGATTTAGATAGATTCTGGAAGATAGAGATAAGGTGATTAATTATCCTGGATAGATTTGAAGATAATATGAGGATTTATCCTCCTATGCTCAACCTGGCTATGCGGAGCATTTTCAGCTGTGCAGAAGTTCAAATTTCCATTATCCAAGATCATCTTCCAAGGATATTTTGAAGAAATTGTTTGAATTTAAAATGGGATTATTTTTTGTTATTTATCTATGTAATTAAATTCAAAAGGTTTGTTTTTGAATTTAATTAGATTAGATCCTAGTTTTGAATTCAAAAGAGAGAAATCCTAGCCATCCTTTCCTAGCCTATAAATACCTTGGCATTCTAGGAGGAAAGGACACACTTCACACTCTCTCATTCTCTCATTCTTCAATTCTCTCTCAAATTCAAGAGGAGTTCTTTATCAGTTATTCAAGGAAGAGGAAGGAAATTCAGCTTAGGAGCTTAGTTCAAGTTTGTCTTCAAGTTTGATTCTTGTAACTACTTGTTCAATGCCTGCAATGAAATTCATGAGTATTTTCTTCTCTCTTGCTATGTTGAGCTAAATCTTTAAAGTATAGGAATTAGGAGAGGTAGCTTGTCTATTCTATGATGCATATGTTTTAATAAATTGCTTTTAATTCCTGAATATTCTATTGTTCAGTGATTCAATCCTAGGGCACTTAACTATGCTATTTAACTGGCCATTAGATAGTATAAATTCTAGGTAGAAGATTGTTAAGTGACAGCGTCAATTGACTACTGGAATTGCATAGGTTGAACACTAGAAACTTGCCTTGAGGAAGGATGACCTTCTAGTGAAGAATATTTGCTTAGGTTGACTGTGCATTAATGCCATATTTATTTCTTCGCCAGTGAACACAAAGTTGAGATAGCTAAGTAGGGTTTATGTCTCACCACGAGAGTGGGTTATTTATTCTGCATTATTCAACTCATTTTTCAATGAACTTAGGAAATTCAGGAGCAAGGTCAATTTATAGTTGCATAGTCTGCTTATGCATGCTAGCTGCATGATCTATCTATGCATGATTTTAAAGTGAAGCATCAAGAATAGGCAAGTGAGCCCCCGAAGTCCTAGACATATTTTGAATATTGAGAATCCATCTTTTATTATTTTAGTTACTTATTTTCTTACTCAAAATCCAATCTTTATTTACTTAGACGATCACAAGTAACTAAGCGATTAGTAATTAACCTGGTCCCAGAGGACGACCTTGATTGCTACAACTATCTGTGCACTTGCAGATTAGCGTTTAAGTTTTTGGCGCCGTTGCCGGGGACCAGCGTTAATATTAATTGTCTTAGTAATTAGGTCGATCTAGGCCTGTTACTATTTACGTTTTCTTTCTGTTTCTTTTCCACAAGGCTCTAGCATGTGTATGATTAGGACAAGAAGTAAGGGACCACCTTTACCACTTGATCCTGAAATTGAGAAGACGTGCAAGCTTCTCCAAAAACTACGCCTGAAGAAGAGAGCTGAAGAAGAAGAAACAGACTCATCAGAAGAAGATATGGGAGACAACACTGTGAGGGGCAATACAATACCTCCTCGTGTTGGGGGCGATGAAATTCCACCTAGAGGAAGGGTAGATGGGCAAGTTGATCCTTCTGTCAATGCAGTGAATCAAAGGCCATAACTGCGAGACTTTGTCATCCCAAGGCCTGAGGTTTTGCAACCAAGTATTGTTCGCCCAGCTATTCAAGCGAACAACTTTGAACTCAAGCCTTCGCTGATCGGTATGGTGCAAGGATCGCAGTTTAGCGGATCAGCCTTGGATGACCCCAACACACATCTTCAAAGTTTCCTGGAAATTTGTGATACTTTGAAGATAAATAGAGTGACCACTGATGCCATCCGCCTCCGCTTATTTCCATTCTCTCTTTAGGATAAAGCAAAGGCATGGCTAAATTCTTCTCCAACTGGAACTTTTCAGACATGGGATGCCTTGTCACAAGCCTTCCTATCAAAATTCTTCCCACCGAGCAAGGCAATCAAACTCAGAAATGAGATTTAACCTTTTCTCAGAAAGATGGTGAATCTCTATATGATGGATGGGAAAAGTACAAAGACTTGCTTCGAAGGTGCCCACATCATGGTCTGCCAGACTGGATGGTCAAGAAACATTCTATGCCAACATAAGTGAGTCAATCAGGGGAACTATAGATGTTGCAGCAGGAGGAGCAATAATGAAAATGCCAATCGAAGAAGCCTTCGAGCTTTTAGACCGAATGGTGGCTAACACTTTCCAATGGCCAGTTGAAAGACTGCCCATGAAGAAGGCCGCTGGAGTTCTGGAGCTAGAGGCTGTAAATTTGTTGCACTCAAAGGTGGATTATCTTTTGCACAGCCTGGGAGGAAAGGCAACCCAAGGACCGTATGAAAATTGCGGGGGTGCTCATGCACACTCTGCTTGTCCCAATCAGAATGGAAGTACCTGGGGTGGTCAACAAGGCAGTAGTAGAGGACCTCCAGGGTGTCCTCCAAGAGGTCATAATCCTCAATCTCAACAATCAACTCCACAACCACCAAAGAATGACTTTCAAACATTTATGTATTCATTTATGGAAAGTCAGCGTCAACAGATGGAAGCTCAATGCCTACAATTGGAGTTCCAGCAAAAGCAAACAGACTTAATAGCTAATCTAACTTTAAAGATTAGCCAATTGAAGACGCAACTAGCTGGAAGCAAGAATAGGTTGTCTGCGCATACTGAAGTAAATCCTAAGGAGCAATGTTGTGCAATAACACTGCGTAGTGGAAATCAGTATGAGATGATTGCACCAACTAAGCATAAGAATTCTGTGCAAGAAGATAAAAAGGAGAAACACAGCCAGACTGAGTAAGAGGACTCTGAAGAAGCACAACCAAAGAAAGAAGAAGAGGTGAAGCCATATGTTCTCCCTATTCCCTTTCCTAGAAGACTGAAGAGAGCTAAACATGATCAACAATTTGGCAAATTCCTAGAGGTGCTTAAGAAGTTATATGTGAATATCCCATTCACAGAAGTTTTTTCTGAAATGCCAGCCTATGCCAAATTCTTGAAAGAGATCTTATCAAGGAAGAGAAATCTAGAGGAGATTGGAACAGTAGCATTAACTGAGGAATGTTGTGCTATTATCCAAAATAAGCACATTTCAAGGTTAGAAGACCCTGGGAGTTTCTCTATCCCATGTAACATCGGCAAGATTAGCATCAAAAGGGCGTTATGTGATTTGGGAGCAAGTGTTAGTGTCCTTCCACTATCCATAGTTAAGAAGCTGAATATGGGGGATATAAAGTCAACTTCGATGTCACTGCAGCTGGCAGATCGTTCGATCAAACATCCTATTGGTATCCTTGAAGATGTGCCTGTGCAATTTGGAAAGTTCTTCATCCCGGTGGACTTCGTTGTCTTTGATGTAAAAAAGGATACTAAAACGCAGATTATTTTGGGACGTCCATTTTTGGCAACTGCAGGAGCAATAATTGATGTTCAAAATGGGAAGTTAACCTTCAAGATTGGAACTGAAACAGTCAGCTTTGACGTTTTACAAGCAGAGAAAAACGACTTTTCAGGTCATTCGTGCTATTGTCTTGAAGTGATTGACGAAGCACGAAAACAATCTTCTTCGCAAAAAGACTGTATGGATCCTGTTTTGGCCTACACAGTCACTAGTAGAGCCACAAATGATCAAAATGCTGCAAAAGCGGCTTGTGTCCTTCCATTGGAAGTCTTCTCCCCTACCACAAGAGGCAAAGGAAAGAATTTTAAAGCTTCAAAATCTATGCAAAATTTGCAGCCTCTCCTTGATCCACACTAGGATGGCCAGTGTGGAGTCCAGCTATAAGACGTTAAAGAAGCGTTGTGTGGGAGGCAACCCATATTTCCTGTTTGTGTGTTTTACATGCAAGTTGAAGGCAATACCTACGGTATTTCTGTAGGAGTTTACAGTACACATCCAGACTGTGTGGGCACAAACAGGTTCTTCGTATCTTATTTTTATGCTTTCATTTTGTAGGTTCTTGGTCAGTGAGGACACTGACTAAAATAAGTTTGGGGGTGCATGTTCATCCTCATTTACTCATTTTCCTTTTTGCATGCTTTCTGATTATTTTCCTGTTTAATTTTTAATTTTTAATTTTTCGTTTTACTTTTTCATTTTTCTTTTTCTTTTATTGCAAATAATTCAGGCCCTAACTTTAGTTTTTTGGTTTTTACTTTCTCACTTCTTGAATTTTGCTGACAATTGCAATATTGATGCATCAAGATATGCCACTTTTACTTCAAAATTTAATTGTGCCAACTTGATATATTCCTCTCTCTTTGCCTTAACCATGTTGGAACCAAAGTTAATAAGGCATAGCCATAGGTTTAGTTCTGTGTACAACACTTCTGTTTTTCTAACTTTTTGACGCTATCTCTTAATCTTAGAACAGAATCACTGGACCTATCGAGGTAAAATTTGGCATAGGACACTTGATGAACGGACATGATAAAGGCATTTTATTCTTCCACCAAATTTTTTTTTTGTAAAACACATCCTAACCTTTTGTTTTATTCTTCCATTGTCACCACCTTTTGGGCTTTTTCACGATAGCTAATATTTCTTTCATACCCGCACAACTACCTTATGCCCATTGAGTCCATGGCTATCGTTTGTTTTTCTTTTTAAACTAACCCTTCTTTTTGTCACTGAAATTCACCTTCTTGTTCAGTCATGTTTTGAAGGAATTTAGGCATTCGGCTCACAGCATGCTTAGCATAATGCACTTGTACGATTATCTGTCTATTGTGCTCTAGGATGGAATAAGAAGATGGAGGAAGTAGGGAAATGTTTGCTGAAAAAAAAAAGGGGACAAAAGAAGAGAAAAGGAATCCCACCTACAAAAGGGGTTTTCAAAAAAAAAAAAAACAACAAAATTGTCAGCGTAACTTCCCTATGCCTCTACACCCACTTATCAGAGCGCAACCTCCTATTGCTGTTTGAGCCTATCTATGAAGAAGTTTATCTGCCTTTTGACTGACATGAAGAATTTTCTTGAGTGACATTTTTGTTTATCCTTTTATTCCTTTTTCTTTTTAGCCCTAACCTAGCTCCATTACAACCATGCACAAGTCTTTTTGATCCAATTTGAAAGTCTCTTATTTATTAGTGGAGATTGGAAAAGTGATTCTGCTTATGAGGTTTGATTTTCTTTTCGGCGTCAAAATAATTAATACAGGTGTTAGTAGGTGGAGTTTGATCTAGCTGGTTATGCATTGTTTTATTTGGGACTAACATGTTTGGTATTTGACTTGAGGAATAGGTGGGTTTTTGGTACAGTTGGTACCCAACTTTTTTACGTTGGGTCAATCATGTACCTACAACTTTTTTCGAGACATTTATGTACCTGGAGTTTTAGCGGGCAGGTCAATCATGGGTCTCGGGCTGGGTATGTGCTGACGTGGATGCTGTCCGAATTTGGGCTGCTTGCCCGTTGCTCAAAACGATACCGTTTTACTACGAAACGACGTCGTTTTACATCCACGTAGCAAACGTGTATCCCACCCATTTTCCATCGCCCACTCGGTTTAAGAGGTTCAACCGAAAAATTATTTGGCCCGAAACATCCCCTAAAGTCCCAAACCATTTTTTACATGGTAAATTAAATTGAAAAAAAGAGAACAATTTGGATTCACGTCCAAAGTGAGTTAAAATACTTAGCATCAAAAATTAAAATTTTAGCAACAAAAAAGTTGAGTTATAATACTTAGTCGATTTTTTTGAAAAAAAAAACAACCCAAAATAAATTTTAAACTGATATTGAGATATGAGAAGATATACATATGAATTAGATCCTACTTATACTCCTAATTTCACTCCTTAATCTTCTCATTAGAAATGGAATTTATGTTACCGTCAAAATAATTTTAATTTCAACCTACTTTTTTTCCTCCATTCCCTCCTTTAACTTACTCTAGCACCACCACCACCACCTGCGACCACTACCATCTTCATCCTCCTCCAATCTACCACCACCATCACCACCTTCCTCTAATCTTCCCTCATATGTCTCCCAGTAAATGCAAATTCAACAAACCCATGTCCCCTTCTGCTCATACCTGCCCCCACCCAACCTCGCCATCTCCTCTTCTACAGCACCCCTCAAGCTCCACCAACAACCCCTTCCCTCCTGCCAGAAAACACAGCCATAATTCCAAAAAATCCCACACACGAAATCCTATCCTCAATTCACCATAAGCCTTCGTCATCAATTACAACGACCACCACAAACCAAACCCAGACCCAAACTTGACACCACCACCAGCAGCACAACAACCACAACCACAACCACTGCCACCCAAACCTTGCTCATCAATTACAACAACCACCCATGCGAGATCTACATGGTGCCATTGCTGTTGCTGATTTCATTAACGGGTTGGTAAGAAGATAGAGGCGGCGATTAGGTGGCGACGGCTCTACCTGAGGGATGTCTTCCGTGACAGCGTGAAGAAGAAGGGGCTGGTGAGGGCGGTGGTGTTGTCTTTTTTTTTTTAATCGAATAAACATGAGCCGGCCATGGAGTCGAGGAGGGATAGACGGTGAAGACTTATTCTATTAGAATGGTTGTGTTGGAATATATTTTTTTACAAATTAAAAACTTTATACAATCTGGTAGAATAAGCTGCATGTAATTCCAGTACTGTAGTGTTTTTTTAAAACATTAATCTATTTCACGTCCATCTGCACTTTTAAAGAATTAATTAATTTGTGTTCAAAAAAATAATTAATTAATTTCATATGTATTAAGAGGGTTCTAAAAAAAACTACTAAGATAAAGGAATAAATTTCATCGTGTTTTTCCTGGGTAGTAGGTTGGGTTTTAAAGCTTAAACCGGGGTAGAACCGGGTAAGAAGCCAAGGAAGAGGTTGGGTAATAAGTGGTACCCTTGATTGACACATAGATATGAAACGACGTTGTATTGTTGTAAAACGGCGTCGTTTTGGACAACGGGCAGCATACTAATTTTGGGCAGCTTACATGTCAGCACATACCCTGCCCGAGACCCATGATTGACCTGCCCGCTAAAACTCTAGGTACATAAATGTCTCGAGAAAAGTTGTAGGTACACGATTGACCCAACGTAAAAATTTGGGTACCAACTGTACCAAAAACCCAGGAATAGGTTGGGTTGGCACCCTTTTTACAACTTATACGGCGATCCTGTGCATTACTATTTTCAATTTCAGCTAATTTGAGAAGTGTGGTTTTTCACCCTTATCCTTAATTTTCACTGATTTTGCTTAGGGACAAGCAAAAATTCAAGTTTGGGGGTGTTGATGTTTATGAATTATACAGACATTTTGGGCCTTTAGTTTATAGATTTGGGCTTTGTTTTATTAATTTGTTATTTATTTAGTTAGCTTTTCATTTAGTTTTGATTTAATAAACTCTTCCTTTAGTTTTTGATAATTTCAGGTTTAAATTGAAAGGATTTAGAAGATTTGGATAGATTCTGGAAGATAGAGAAAAGGTGATTAATTATCCTGGATAGATTTGAAGATAATATGAGGATTTATCCTCCTATGCGCAACCTGCCTGTGCGGAGCATTTTCAGATGTGCAGAAGTTCAAATTTCCATTATCCAAGAATATCTTCCAAGGATATTTATTTGTTATTTATCCATGTAATTAAATTCAAAAGGTTTGTTTTTGAATTTAATTAGATTAGATCCTAGTTTTGAATTCAAAAGAGAGAAATTCTAACCATCCTTTCCTAGCCTATAAATACCTTGGCATTTTAGGAGGAAAGGACACACTTCACACTCTCTCATTCTCTCATTCTTCCATTCTCTCTCAAATTCAAGAGGAGTTCTTCATCAGTTCTTCAAGAAAGAGGAAGGAAATGCAGCTTAGGAGCTTAGTTCAAGTTTGTCTTCAAGTTTGATTCTTGTAACTACTTGTTCAATGCCTGCAATGAAATTCATGAGTATTTTCTTCTCTCTTGCTATGTTGAGCTAATTCTTTAAAGTCTAGGAATTAGGGGAGGTAGCTTGTCTATTCTATGATGCATATGTTTTAATAAATTGCTTTTAATTCCTGAATATTCTATTGTTCATTGATTCAATCCTAGGGCACTTAACAATGCTATTTAACTGGCCATTAGATAGTATAAATTCTAGGTAGAAGATTGTTAAGTGACAGCGTCAATTGACTACTGGAATTGTATAGGTTGAACACTAGAAACTTGCCTTGAGGAAGGATGACCTTCTAGTGAAGAATATTTGCTTAGGTTGACTGTGTACTAATGCCTTATTTATTTCTTCGCTAGTGAACACGAAGTTGAGATAGCTAAGTAGGGTTTAAGTCTCGCCACGAGAGTGGGTTATTTATTCTACATTATTCAACTCATCTTTCAATGAACTTAGGAAATTCAGGAGCAAGGTCAATTTATAGTAGCATAGTCTGCTTATGCATGCTAGCTGCATGATCTATCTGTGCATGATTTTATAAAGTGAAGCATCAAGAATAGGCAAGTGAGCCCCCGAAGTCCTAGACATCTTTTGAATATTGAGAATCCATCTTTTATTATTTCAATTATTTACTTTCTTACTCAAAATCCAATCCTTATTTGCTTAGACGATCACAGGTTATTAAGCGATTAGTAATTTACCTGGTCCCAGAGGACGACCTTGATTGCTACAACTATCTGTGCACTTGCAGATTAGCGTTCATACGACCTCCGTAAAAAAAAAAAAAAAAATTGATTCACCCTAAACCTTAGTGTTATTAGAATAACTCTATCTGGATGATTTTCATTCTCTTTCCTCCCATGTAAGTTCCCAAACTAAGGTTTAAAATATTTTAAGCTACTAATCTAGCTATTATTAGAAGCACGGGTGGGATATCTTTATTCCATCACATTCCATGGCAATGATCACTATAAGAGATTCGAACCAAAACCTTTTTCTTGTTTTTCCAAGAAACTAGGAACCAAAAGAAAAAAAAGTTGGTTTATCTCTTATTGCAAATGACTACTAAGTTGGTTTTTCTCTTATTAAAAATGACTAAGCTGGTTTAGCAAACTTTGGAAACTTAAATGACTACTAAGTTGGTTTTTCTCTTATTGAAAATGACTAAGTTGGTTTAGCAAACTTCGGAAACTTTTGTACGAGTTTCGCGGGGGAAAAAATTGGTAATATGGCACCAAAATGCACAATTTGATCCCATTAACGCGTTCACGTGGTTATTTTACGGTTTAGTAAACTTCATAAACTTTCGTACGAGTTTCGTGTGCAAAAAAAGTTTGGTTAATATAAAAACAAAGGCGTAGAGTTGAACCCTATTAACTCGTTCAGCTATTATTTTAGGGTTTAGCAGACTTTGTAAACTTTCGTACGAGTTTCGTGCGCAAAAACCGCCTACCATAACAACAAGGGGCAGATCCCGTGGGGATAAAGTGGGGGCCAGAACCCACTAAATTCGGATTTAATATATATGGTAATAATTTTCATAAGAAAAAGGTTGGTTTAAAATGGTTGAATGGCCTACGATATATATGATCCACCTAAGTTCGAGTCTTTAAATTCTTAGTTTTTGTACAATTTTAGTTATGTTATAAATAAATTACTGCAAATGTTATTGTTTTCTACCAGAAAAAGTAATTTTTACCGTGTCGGAATTTAGTGATGGTAAATATTTTTTTTTTACCTAACATTAATTTGGATTCTTCTCGTTGGCCATTCACCAGGACTTAATGAACCAAAATGGCATGATGGAAGTCGATCACAAAGGCAGCAGATTCACTTGGTCGAACAAGAGAATTGGGGATACCAATATCGTTGTTGCTCTGGACAGAGCGGTGGCGAACATTGATTGGAAATGGCAATGGCCGGTGGCTGTCATCCTGAACAAGCTAGTGGTAGGCTCCGATCACAAACCAACCGTTGGTTTTCCTCCTTAGTGGGATGCCGACCAAAATAAGGAGGCTATTTAAGTTCGATAATAGATGGGTTGAGGAGGCGGATTGTGAGGAAGAGATACAAAAATGCTGGGATCAACGGCTCGAAGGAGGCCCCCAATTTAGGGTTGCCCGCAAGATTAAGCTTACCAGACTTGAGCTTTTGAGCAGACGCAAACTGCAAAATGCTAGGTTGGAGATTGGACGGTCATTGAAAGGGCTAAAAGAGCTACAAGCTCAGGAATACACAAAGGAGGTAAAGGCCAAGGAGAAGGAATTTCAAAAAAACCTTAGAAACGGAATGGCGGAGGGAGGAGAAGTACTGGGCTCAGCGATCCCGTGTTAAATGGCTCTCGACAGGGGACCGAAACACGAAATTCTTCCATGCTACCACTCAGCATAGGAGGTCCCGAAACAAAATTGTCAAGCTACGGAAGGATGACGGGCCCATCCTTAACGAGAATAATCACATAAGAGAGGAGGTATCCAATTTCTTCAGGAGCATCTTTCGGCGGGAGGACACTATCCCATCCTAGAACATAGCCTATATTATTCCCATTGACCCCCCCGGAAGGCATGAATAATGACTTGATGAGGGAGGTATCTGAAGAGGAGGTGAAAGACGTTGTTTTTAGCATGAGAGTACTAAAAGCTCCGGCTCCAGATGGATTTCAGGGACTGTTTTACCACAAAATATTGGAACATCATCAAGTAGAACTTTACTTATATGCATGATTGGGTCATAAACCCTCCTGTTAGCTTAAATGTAATACTATGTAAGGACTGCAGTTGATCATGAATGAAATGATGTTTTTATGACAAAAAAAATAATAATTCTATTTGTCACAATTTTAATATCATCTTTTTTTACTCAATATCTATGTGATTATATTCCTTTAAATAATCAAACCCATTTTTTTGCACTTTCATTCTAAACTACAAATATCCATTCATTCCTACACATTTCTACCTTAGCGTTCTACCATAAACTTTATTCTCTTGTCATTCCTAGACACCTCCCTTCTCATTCTCCATCCATCCTAATTAATCTATATTATTTGTTCATTATTAATATTACCATCAAAGTTCTATCACCATCAAAAGTGTATTCTAAATACGGGTGTATGGAAATCGTGCTATTGGCAGTGATCTCACCTCACAGGGGTGAGGCGTTGAGTCACATGGAAAGATTAGTCCGGTAATCGACTGCTCTTCAAGCATAAAAAAAGAAAAAAAAAGAAACGTCTATTCACTATTCCAACTCTAATTTTATGACAAGTCCATTTTACTACAAAACCATAACTCAAACGGAGTTGGGCCTTCTCAACTGGATATGGGCCCTTCCTGGACGACTTCCTATATCCGCCGTGAACAACACCCACTTTATAGGATTTTGAGGGGTAGTCAAGGCCTATTCTGCTCAATTTTAGAATGACATGGAAAGCTTTTCGGATGCGAGGGCACATCATGATTAACTTGTGGGTGGGAGGCTGATGGTTCTAACAATAGCTGCTACATACACCACAAGGGTTTGTTAACTCTGTAACTTATCTTGGTTTGAACAATGACCTTCTCCTACATTGTCTCATGACATGGTCAAAGATGTAAGAACACACATGCATGACCCCGCTTTATACTTAAATGTACTTGGAATGGAAAATTTTCAGAATGGTGTGCACCTTCTAGCTACTTCCCAGAACTGAATTGGCTCTATTCTGTGCATGTGCTTGTTTCTTTGGATTGAGCAGGAAGCAATTAGCAAAGGATTGGTAAACCAGATACAAAAGAATCGAGCACATATTTGCAGACTAATTTACTGAACGAATGGAAACAACTTACAGAAAGTACCGGGTGTGACCTTTTGAGACATACCATGGACAGTCAACCTAACTAGGACCAAGTACACACATTTTTGAGAATCATTTGGCGATCGGAGATTAATTAATCTGAAGCTAATGAGACAGCAGAAGATCTAGAACAGAAGTCGGTTTCTACTGACATGTACAACTACAAACTTTGTTATCTGCCACAGCTGGATAAGCACTTAAAATTAGGTGATATTAATTTAAAGAAAATCCTAATTTTTTTTTGTAACAAAATGTATTAACGAGGAACTGAAAGCTGCAGTGAATCTGTTAAACAACGAGATGAGCTTAATTTGCAGCCTAGACAAAAGCTTTCGATACAGTCTATCTGAATCTTTAGCCTGTATCAAGAATATTAGATAAGCACGTGCTCGATTAGAAATCTCAGGTCAAAGTTTTAGATATAATTTGAATTAATATTATTCAAGGGAAATATTTGAGTGGTTGATTACAACAAATCAGACTGAAATTTATGTGGAACTTGGTGGTTTTGAATTTGACTTGATGTTTCATTTAATTCAAGATGATCACAAGAAAGAGTAAAGAACCTCTGCATTTTCCTGTGAAGTTGCCAAGGTTGTTGGGCTTGTGACTTCTATTCTATAGCCTAGTTGGGAAATCAAGAGCTTTGAAGTGTAGGCTCAAAGCTGTGTTCTTCAGTAGCCAGCTGCAAAGATTGGGAATGCTAGTGTTAGTCTTTTCCTCTGCTGTTTCTGCTGTTTAATTACCATGTTAAATCTCAATTTTTTAGCTTTAAATCGATTTGCCAAAGGTTTCTGCTATTAAATCAGGATTGATATCTACACTGTACCTTTTTCTGATTTTTGTTGATTAAAAAGCCAGATTTTGGTCAGTTAACAGCATGGATCTGTCAACCTCACCACGTTCTTACATGAATATTAGTAGTTACTAGGTGGTCACCCGCGCGTTGCTGCGGGATTGAGGCTTTATGATAATGGATATGGTTAAGGAAGAAACATAGTGATTTCTAAAACAAAGAGATTAAAGGTATTGCATTGCTTTAGCAGTTTCTCTATTCAAGAGAATTAAAGATACTTAGGAAAGGACTAAAGTAAAATGATAAAAAATGACTCAAGAACCTGAATTTTTATCGACTGCATGCACTATAACATTCTCGATCCGTTTTCAAAGAAAAGTAAGAATTTGCACTATAACACTGCGATTTACGTGTTCATGCTAGGCAATATTGGTAGCTCGATACTGCAAAAACCATCACATCTTTCGAAACAAACAAAGCAAAGACGAACTGGAAACCTGCAGCAATTCTGCCAAGAACATCGATTCAGGGTGATCCATCAAAACAAACAAAGCAAAGATGAACTGGAAAGTACTGAACACCTGCAGCAGTTCTGCCAAGAACATCCGTTCAGGCGGGTGATCCATCAATGGCACTGCATATCTTATTGACAGGATAACTTGGAGGGCTGTCATAGTGGCAGAGGCGACATGTTAGTGTGATGGTATCCTTAAGATTGCCTGCTGAGTTCAAAGGGCATGAAGACCACCACATCAAAGTTAATTAAAGCCATATCTAATCATCTTTGGATAATAATTAATTAAGTGAAGAGAGTCGAGAATATATAGATGTAGGTCCTTAGTTATTGACACTCATTACCTGCAATTAGTGAAGATATTTGCAAGTGTGATAAGCCCATTTGTTTCTGCTGCAACTCTGTCAATCTCTGACCAAGATTGTTTTATGGTGTTGTAACAACTCTCACTTGCCACCATGGTGTACGCCACCTTTTGGATCAAATGCTTACAACCTCAATTCCCTTTCAGTGCTTTCTTTGTTCTATCAAACGCCGAGTCCTTAAAAAAAAAAACTGGAAGTCCCCGAAGCGTCAATTCTCATTTCTGGAAAACAACCCCGAATCTCTGTAATATGTTTTTGTCGTGATTATTGCGTACATTTTATAGTCTTGTACACCCTGTCTTCTTTGTAAATTCCTAAATAATAAAGAGCATCGTTTGCATAAAAAAAAAAAAAAACTCTCACGTGCCTGTTGTACCAATTATAGTATGATAAGCGTTTATAGTAACTCCTTACAAAGTTTAAAATGTTTGACCAATTTCTTACCCTGAAATCCTTGGTAACAACAGCATGGTATCCACTTTGAGGAGTAATGTCATCAAAGTCGAGGATTGGAGCGGAGGATGCCAGTGCACCGGTTACAATATGAGGGCATTTTAGACGAAGCCATGATGCAACCACTGTATGATTTTTGCGAGAAACAAAGTTTAGTTTCGGTCGAGTTTAACAATGAAAACATTTTTAAGTACTGGCTTTGGTTTAACTTACTTACGCCGTAAGACCCTCCAAATGCAACAACTGGGCAATTCTCTGCTGATAAGTTCTTCTTAACACCTGTTATCACCTGTGCAAAATCTGCCAATGCTTGTTCTGAAATTAGGTATTCCATGGTGCTAGATTTCATGTCCTTGTGATCCAAAAGGCATCGAGAAATTTGCTCGGTAAATTTCATGTATTTGTTTTTCAAGAACCCATACCAAGATGGCTTTTAATCTAATTCAAGATAAAAAATAATAAAAAAAAACAATCAATAAAGCGGGATGAAAAGAATGGAAGAATGACATGGTACTGGCTTTTAATTTTAGCATCTATTTGTGGCTAGTGTATAGTTAATTCATATATAACTTTGAATGAGCAGATCCACTACAGCAACATATTGAAGAAAATATTAGGAAGAAATGGGGAGAAGAAAAGAGACATACACATTATGGGAGAAGGAAGCCACCCATTGATTTTGCCATCGCTTTCACTGCCATGCAAAGATAATTATAGAAAATTCTAAGCTTCCTTCAACTAATGGCCACACCCTTTTGAAATTCTAATAATTTAAGTCTGTGTACAGAACCTTAAGAAATTAGTGACTCCACGACCAGTGGCTCTAGCCATTAGGTATAAAGAAACGATGATGGTGGCAAAGAGAAGCGAGGAATGCATTGTGACTGAAGCGGTGGAGAAATTAGACGATTTCCATGGAGAAGATTAAAACACATAACGGTTCTTTGCTTCACTAATTTATGCCACCTGTATGATACATGGCATGCATTTAATACATAAAAAACCAATCGTGGCAAAAGAATAGAACCGTTAACTCTAATCGAAAGTTGTCAAAAAAGTTAACTCTTATCGAAAAGCTCCTTAACATTTAAAAGGCATGGTAATAAAAAAAATGTATTGATGGACAGAAAAGGAAAAGCACATGGGCTTTCCATGGCGACCATTCTCACAGCATGAAATACTTTTGACCTGGTTAGAGTTTTTTGAATTTGATAAAATTGTCACAATAAAAAATAAGGCAAAAAAATGACTGCCTGCATTTTAATTGTTGTAACTTGTAATCTAATTAAGTCAATCACAGCAACCTTGTTGTTAAAAAATGCATCACAATTTAGATGTCTTGGCAAAACACTTGGCACAAAAGAAAATTAAGTTAAGCATCAAACAAATGAACGCATTAGGCTTCATGCGACCAAATTAGGCCACTATAGTCATTTACAGTAGCTTCTCAAGCCCTCCCTGCCAAAAAAAAAATCACTGACTCTACCCCAATTGTAAACAATTCTAACACTCCAAAGAACATTTTTAATCTAATACTATAAAGTACATTTTTATGTGTTCTTATCAATAAGGTGGCTTTTGGTCTAGATCATAGGAAGTAGCATATCCTACCATCTTAATGCAATATGCTAAATCTCTTGCACAACAATTTGATATGAAATTAACACTCAAACAACTTGATCAAAGCATAAACCAAAGCAAGAAAAAAAAAAGGACTTGAACACAACACTTGTCCCTCTTGGTTTGGGTTTTGTAGGTTTTAGCATGTGCTTCAGGAACTTCACGCCATTTCCTAATCATTCTCTGCACCTGCTACCAACTTTGAAGCAGACAGAGACCACTAACTCTACTTTTCCGCAAGCATCACCATCCCCTTAACTTTTCTCTCTTAAACCATAAGCGACACTATTGTTTAACTAATTTCAAACACAGACACAACAATCAAGAAAAAAAAAAGCACTAATCCCATATTTTTCTTTCTATTATTGTTTCTAGAGAATTAATTGCCTAGAAGACTTTACACAAATGAGAGTAACAATATTATTTTATTTTAAAATAATATTTAAAATTTGATGCTTACATGAGTAAGAGAGCAAAATATCTTGGCTCTGACATCCCCTAGATTTTTATCCACTCATTAGCTCCCTGATTTATTTAACAAAGTTTTTATGCCAATAGGTACCTGAAAAATAAAAATGTATCCACCCTCTAAATTGCTTAAAAAAATCATTAGTACAAAGACAAAACAAATATTGAATTGCACGACTATCCAAACAAAGAAGGATAATAAGGTGAAAAAAAAAAATAGCGCATTCAACCATCAATGAGTATTTTTTTTCTCATCCCTTTCTGAAAATTCAGAACCATGCCAAATAAAGAGAGCTCAATCCAAAAATATGAGACAGCAAAGCAGCTCAAATGACAATCTCAGAAGGGAAGAAAGGCAAATAAAATAAGAAAAAAAACCTCTATATATGCCGTTGCAGGTCACCCCAGCAAGTCTCCAAAAAGACTAAATGCATCATCCATCCTTCTTCGAAAACAATTGGTGAGAACAACAACTTCAATCTGTTAACAACCACAACTACAAAATCAGCCTTCAAAATAAAAGCCAAAGAGCAACACGCAGGAAGTCTCTAAAAACCTAAACTTCGCCTTTAATTTCGTTTTTGATTTTGTACAAAACCCATAAAGGAAAAGGAATAAGAGAAGCCAGAATTCTTTCTCGGTCAATAATTGAGTTGCAGTGGCCAACAACATATAAATGCATTGACAATATAGAAAGAAAGTCTAAAATTTGTTTCCCTGTGCGGTGGTTGTGATGAGTTTAGATGAAGAGAAAGGAGGTGATGGAGGGGAAGAAAAGGGAAATAGTTGAAGGAGAGAGCAGTAGGGTTATGTAATATAGTCAAAAAGCAATTAAGATATTAAATGATAAGTAAAGATGAATTGGGAATTGAAAATACTGCTACAGGGAAAAAAATTGAGCTTAACTTTAGTAATATAATTAGGGATAAATTTGTCATATTAAAATAATTTAATGGCAAACCAGACAAATCACTTGATCTAAGTCTTCCTTGTTTTAGTTATATAGTATAATATATTATGAACAAAATTAAAGATGTTTCAATGTATAAGAACCACATGAATCTTCCATTTCTTCTCGTTAAAATCCCTAGCCCCAGTGATATATATATATGCTTCTCATCAAATGGAACTTAATCACTGTATTGGTGATACTCAATTGCTGTCATGGCACTCATGCACCATAGACGCTAAAAGCTATGTATCTCACGACCTACGAACTACTTTGACCATTGGATGATTAATTCTTTGAACTCCTTCGTAAAGGGAAAGCAAAATCTTAGCTGTTAGTATTTGCTCACCTTTCAGCTATTTATTCTTTTCACATGACAGATAAACTATGGACTTGTTTTTGTGTGGTTCCTCTCCCACATTTCACGTTTTGCATGCAACCAATCACTTTTTGGATATCTAGAAAGAAATGCAGCTTTCTTCTCTGGGTTCTCCCAAAAAAAAAAAATTAAACACTTGCATTTCCTTATACATGCATTTGCTTTTGGAACAAAAAATAATCATATAAATAAATATGTGGTACGCTCCAAGATTAACTCCCACTGGTATTATTATCACATTATGCATTTCAACTTCCAGAGCTGTTGTGAAATCACTTATAGTTAGCGTCTCGTCACCGGTTAGACAGTTCAAAAGAAGCCGATATTTGCTGGAAACCTGCAAAAAGTTTCCTCTGTACTGTACTCTGGATTAATTATGTGAAAGTGGTGCAAGTAGTTGCAACATACAACTACTTACTTATGTAACTTTCCCAGGTTTTGCATCCATGCAAGTTTCCATTCATTGCAAGGATGTGATATCCACAAGCTATATCTATATAAACACATCCCATATCACATTTTTTCCTGCACATCCTGAAGTCCAGTGCCTTAAAGCAAGCACCGCTTACATTGATTACAATTTACAATCATGCCAATGGCTTGTTCATTCATTTCTTGCATGGTCCTAGGCACTCTTTGGACACTAGGCAACATTGTCCTGCAACTGGAGGCCCGGGCTTTCTTCGTATTTGGCGATTCCCTTGTGGACAGTGGAAACAACAACTACCTAGCAACCACTGCTCGGGCAGACTCTCCTCCTTATGGAATAGATTATCCAACTCATCGTCCCACAGGCCGTTTCTCCAATGGCCTAAACATTCCAGACATCATCAGTGAGGCCCTTAAGCTATTTATATAATTTGACAATTTGATTTCCAATCTTCCAAATATTTCCTACACATGATCTCTTGCACAGCACATATATGTTATCATTATATGCGAATTTGATTTTGCTGCTAGGCGAGCAAATTGGAGCTGAACCCGTGTTACCATACTTGAGCCCGGAACTAAGAGGCCAAAGGTTACTTAACGGTGCCAACTTTGCTTCAGCTGGGATTGGCATCCTCAATGATACTGGAGTTCAATTTGTGAGTTAGTCAATAAGTACATTGCATTTCATGCTCCCCAACTTGTTCCAAGCTAGCTTCCATAGCATAAATCGAATTCCGTCTGGTTCAAGTGCAGCGATGTTACTGGCCTGTTTCTCAGAGTGCATTTTATATGTCAAACAAATGTAGAAGATTTGGAGATGAATATGTACATTTGCATCATTTGCCGTTCTATCGTATTCATTGTCCTAATCAAGAAGTTGTTTTCTCAGTTCTTGAATGAAGCACATTAACTTGAGCTACTTTTTTCCAGCTAAACATAATTAGAATGTTTAGACAGCTGGATTACTTTCAGCAATACCAGCAGCGAGCTCGTGCTCTCATCGGAGCTGATCAGACCAAGAGACTTGTGAATGGAGCACTTGTTCTGATAACAGTTGGTGGAAATGACTTTGTGAACAACTATTACTTGGTACCCTACTCTGCAAGGTCTCGCCAATTTGCTTTACCAGATTATGTCAAGTACCTCATTTCAGAGTACAAAAAACTATTGACGGTATGCCTTAGACTCCACAATTTAATCTTTCTTCTCCTTGATTCTCATGAATGAAACAATGGACACACATTGTGCGAAATATCTCTTAAACCCTTTCTAGGAATAATTCTGTTAATCTTATGTATAATTAAGCCTTTAGTCTATTCCGCAAACCACCCCCCCTCTCAGGAACTTTGGAGTATGTGGCATAACTTGTGGCCTCTATGATTATGTTGCAGAGGCTGTATAACCTAGGAGCTCGGAGAGTTCTCGTGACTGGCACTGGACCACTGGGCTGTGTGCCGGCGGAATTAGCCATGCGCAGCTCAAATGGCGGTTGCTCCGCCGAGCTTCAGCGTGCTGCATCCTTGTACAATCCTCAGCTTGTTCAGATGCTGAAAGAACTGAACAAGAAAATTGGCAGCACTGTCTTTATTGCCGTGAATACAGAAGAAATGCAAAGGAATTTCATTACTGATCCGCAAGCATTTGGTATGAAAAAAATTCAGTATTGTCTATGAATCTTGCTCATGTTAGATAAGCTAAAGAAAGAAAATGTTTCTTACACAATCTGTGCTTATTTTTATATACATGATAGAGATGAATTTTGATATGATTGGTGGGTTTGGTTTTGCAGGATTTACCACATCAAAGGTCGCATGTTGTGGACAAGGACCTTACAATGGTCTTGGACTATGCACAATAGCATCCAACCTGTGCCCCAACAGGAACCTCTATGCATTTTGGGATGCATTCCACCCATCAGAGAAGGCAAGCAGAATAATTGTGGATCAGATCTTCTCTGGTTCCACCAAATTCATGAATCCCATGAATCTGAGCACCATTATGGCCATGGATGCCATGTCCTGATCAACATCAGGCCGTGACTTCAATAATAATATGCACCAAACGTTCTCAATGATTGCCCATATGAAATTGTGAGGGTTGGGATTCCTGAGACGTTTGACTTTGGATTTCTCTTGTTTATTTATTCATTTATTTTGGCTAATTACTGCAAAGAAAATGGCAATTGTTGGCCAATGATTAATTCAACTTGTTCGTCGCAACCTAAAACTTTGTCTATAGAATTTGATTTCATCTGCTCTCGCGTTGCAATCAAGGTTATTAAACTCAGCTAAGTCATTGAACCGGTTTAGTGAACGGGTCATGGGTCAAGTGCTCCAACCTGGATCTAACCGATATTTATTAAATTGCATAACGCCCTTTAAATAAAATCTTAACAGAAGCTTTATCTAATTTAAAACATAGATCCCACAATAAATCCTTGGTAAGACAAATAGACAAGAGGTCCACCCGAAGGTCTAACCATAGTTGGTTCGCATTTAAACCATAGGAATTGTAAAAAACGGATTTTTTACCAGGGTATGTATGTAAATTCCTCTTGGTATGATTGGGGTTTCTTTGGCTTGATCTTGATATTCGGAGGACCTAATCCCTATGCCTGGAGGGCCTGATCAATATGCCTGGAGCACCTGCAAGATCAAGAAGAAGGACCCGGAGAAGTCCAGGGTTGTGACCCCAGGAGGACCTCCGATGCCTAAGTTAGCAAAGGGGATTTTTCTCTATTAATTTGAGAGAGTATAGAGAGAGAGAGTTTTGAGAGTGCAGAATTATATTCTCTAGAGAGAATTTCCTTGTGGAGAGTAGAGTTTTCTCCTGGAGCAATTTTGGTATGTTGAAACTCTAATCTTGCCTCTTTTTTATAGGGATTTTTTGTGGTGGAGCATTAATTCCAGTTGGCCCTTCAACTCCATGTAACGCTTATAACGCTTATCATATTTTCCACATGGCTAAATAGCTAGCTGGACTGATCCTAGGCTTTTTGTATTGGATCTGGTCCTGGACTCTTATATTGGGCCTAGGCTTGGTCCTGAATTTTGTCTCAATTGAGCTTTTAGGCTTTGATTGGATTATTTCACTTCTCATCACAAGCCCCTAACTCTAAGGGATGTTGTGTAGCAATTTTCCTTAGAGTTTATTACTTCCAAGGTGAGCTTTTTTTTTTGTCGCCTTCAGGTCTTAGCTTGTCTTGTTTGGCTAATTCAAACATGAGCTCCAACGTATTGATTTTGAGCTGTGAGCTTATTGACTTTTCAGCTATAAGCTCATTTCTTAGACCAATGTGGTATTGGCTCGAATTTAAAGCCCTCTTGATCCTCTTGTAAGACAGAGGTGGACTTTTTTAGAGCTCTTGTGGTGCGCTTTTCAGCTTCTGCACTTTTTGGACCCGAGAGGCCTCTCTTAATTTTGTATAAATCCCCCATTAATTACTTATAATGGGACTTTTTGCTTTGTTGTTGTCTCATAAAGGTCTTCTTTTCTGGACCTGAGATGTGTATCATTTGGTACCTCTGATACTAAGAGGTCCTTTAAATGAAGGCACCTTCGACATATGGAGGGGACCTGATATATAGAGGACCTCTGAAAGTGGGTGCCTCCTTTACTGTGCAAAGAGGACCTCAGAATGCGGTACCTTCTTTGTATGTTTCTTGATATGCGACCTTATTTTTGGACTAGTTAGCCTTGTTCGTCTTTCTCTCTCTCTTTTTTCTTCTTCTCTGAGTATGCGACTTACTCAGGCTAGATATTGCCTTTAGTCGTCTTTCATTGAATGTGCGACTTACTTGGGCTATCATGCCTTAGTTGTTTTTCAAGACGCGATCTTTTCTTTAGATCGTCTTTTACTATGCGATCTTTTTAGATCGTCCTTTTTTTGCGACTGAAAACAGCTGTATGGGCTTTCATCGTCTTACTTTGCGATCAATATAGGTTGCATGGCCTGTAGTCGTCTTTTTTGAATGTGGGATGTTCCCATTAAGTCAAAGTCCTTGGTTTGTTGCTTGGGACCTTGGGGCCTCTGGTAAGGACCTTATTCCATGGCCTTTTGAGGCTTTTGATTCTCAAAGATTGTCTGAATGAGACTTTTCTGACCTTCGATTCTCAAGATCTTCAAGGATCTTTGTCTAGTGTGGCCCCTTTTAGCTGGGGTCTTCGCTCTTGGGGTCTTTAAATACCTTAGAGATCTTCGCTTTTTAGGGTTTGTTTGAACACCACCTTTCGAGACCTTTAATTTTCAAGGCCTTTAGACTTCCAGGACCTGATTCAAGGTCTTTGTAGATCTCGAGACCTCTGATTTTTAAGGTCAGGGATCTTAATTTTTAGGGGGCTGCTCACCTCCAGTTAAAAAACCTCCATTTGCCTCCAGTGTGTGGATGAGATTTGTCCAGCACATATAAAATCAATCTAAGGGTTCATATTACATTTCATTTAAAGTTAGTTAAATTACTTTTTTTTCCTCCTTATTTTGTGATCTTTAATATTTTTGGTCGGAATTAAAAAAAAAATAAATCCCTTCCTTTATCTTTGAGTTTCATGGCTATCCCACGAATATTATCTTTTTAAAAAAAAAAAAAAAAACTAGTTTTCAATCTTCGCACCCCCAACTACCATCTAAGAAGAAGAAACCAATTATCAGTATTTTACTGCTAGCAATAATACTAATTAATAAACTCCATCCTCCTTAGCTTCAAGGCCTTCAGATCAAAGGAGGCCATGGCCAGAGGAGGAGACCAAGAGTCGCCGCTATTGCAGGTTCAGGACTGCTCCTCCGATTCTGGAATTAAGATCAGAGCCGTAGATTTCCCCCACTTCACAGTTCATTTTGTTTGTTGTGGGATAGCCATGAAACTCAAAGATGAAGGAAAGGATTTATTTTTTTTATTCCGACCAAAAATATTAAAGATCACAAAATCAGGAGGAAAAAAAAGGAATTTAACTAACTTTAAATGAAATGTAATATGAACCCTTAGATTGATTTTATATGTGTTGGACAAATCTCATCCACACACTGGAGGTAAATGGAGGCTTTTCAACTGGAGGTGAGCAGCCCCCTAATTTTTAAGGTCACTGAGGACTGTGGCTTAGGAGCTTTTTTGGCACCTGAGTGTTTGTGGATCTCGAGACATCTGACTTCTAAGATCGGGGATCTTAAATTTTGAGGTCCTTGAGGAATTTGGCCTATGGGCTTTGAGACCTTTGATTTTCAAAGTCTTAAGAGATTTTGAGATCTTTCTTCTTCAAAGTTTTTTGGGGATCTCAGGACCTTTGATTTTCAAGGTCAAGAATCCAGAGGTCTCTAGGGACTGGGGACATGTTTCCAAAGGAGCCTCCTTTAAATCATGGACCTTCTTTTTAGAGGTCTTTAAGGAGCATAGCTTGGGGTCTTTTTGGTGCTTGTGCTGACTCGAGGTCTTTAGGGATTTTATAACCCCTGACTTTCAAAGTCTTTATGGGTCTCCTTTGGGGACCTTTTCTTGGGAAGGTCTCCTTCTCCAGGGCTCTTGATGAAGATTTTAAGCTCTATATTATTAGAGATTAGTTGTGTTCACTGCTATGCATTCCACAGGCAAGGCTGCAACTTTGTAGTGCACGTGTTTAAGTCACGTCTCTGTATTGCTAATGTGAGAGTGAGTGTGGGGGTTAGGCCGCAGCTTTGGGAAGTGCATGCGTGTCTCCAACTTATGAGTGGTGATTTAAGCCTCGACTTTGGATGTCTGACTGGCATTCTTTAGCAGATTACTATTGCCAGCTCTTTATACCTTGCAAGGAGAGCTTTTGACCTTCTATTGAGTTCTTTCCTTTACAGGTCCTCTCTCAAAGGCACTTAGTTTGGAGGACCTCGACCTTCTGAGCCTTCTATCATTAGGTTCCTTAGAGAGAAAGCTTTTATAAAAGTTTGACAATAGAGCTATAGAACTCCTTTAGTCAATAGCAACAGCAAAATTTTGGAAAGCCCTTATTTGCAGGAAGAAATAGCAAGAATCACTTGAAGGAATATAAGAAGAGAATCTGTGTTGGTTTCAACTTTTTTTGGGTCACAAAGACCTTTTAGGTTCTTCTGGTTCCACGCTTGGTGGAGTAATCCTTCAATTCTTGAGTTTTGCTTTCTGCTTCTTCTTCCTTTTGACAGTCCCTCTTGCTTGCGAGAAAGCATTTTCTTCTTGTGGAAAACACCACGTAGACCTTCTCTTCCATTGCTTTGCATGCAATGTCATTATATGTCCTCGTTGTAGAGGTCCTTCTTTGGAGTGGTCTTCACTGACTCATTATGAAATATTAGTCCTGGAATTTTTTACTTGGGAATTCTCAAGGAGGGTCCTCATGGACTCATTTTGGAAGCATTGCTTCTGAGATCTCTTGTTTGGAAAGGTCCCAAGGAACTTTCATTTGAGATGAGGTATCCCTTATTTAAGAGTTTTTAAGGAAGGTCCTCATTAAAGAGGTTCCTTTTTAGAGAGGTCTCTATGAGACTTATTATGAAAGCATTGCTTTGAGGTCCCTTTTTTGGGAAGGTCTGAAGGAACTTCCATTTGAGAGGACCATAAGATTCTTCATTCTAGAGACCTCTAGGATCCTTCTTTGAGAGGTCCTTAGGGCTCTTTTGTTTAAGAGATCTACATTTTAGAGATCTTCGTGGCTACTCGTAGCTCCTTTTCAAAGCCATGTTGGATTGTCTCGGCTTATTATAGGAAGAACCTCTTTGATTTGAGAGTAAGCACCTGGATGGTGGATTTTTAAATAAGATCCTTGGTACTTTTGCTCTTCAGCTTGATATGATCCTTCCCAACTTTAGCTCCGTTTTGGGCTCGTTGCCTTTATCCTCAGAAAGACCTGTTTTTTGGATGGATCGAGGTCCAACTTTTTTGTTGCAGCACCTTACTATCGCCTTTTGTTGTAGACTTCTATTTTTTTAAAATACTCTGGATCTCAAGAACTTTTTATAAGGAGGGGGAGCAATGTCCTCCTATAATAAATAGGTTCTCGATAATTTCCCTCACGACCTCTGCTAGTACTAAATCGGACATCTCTATTTTGGTAAGGGCAGGGCCTTATTTTAGGCTTGGTTGCTTGAGATTAATCGTGCCAACTTCATTGAGGATTTAGGCACCTCTCTCCACAGCTTCATAGCTATGATGCTTGTAATCTTATTTGGTATATGAACCATCCAACTGCAATACCTGTTCATCTTTTTCAACTATCCAAGCTAGGCATTCTTTATGTGAGTAAGCCAGCCAGGACCTGCTCTTTAATCATCATCTTGGATGAGTACTCCTTGTCAAAGATAGCACCTATCTCTTCTGCTCATCTTGTGAGTCTTTTTGTGGCATTTGATTTGCCTTTCTCGTGGAGTGGACTTTGTATACCTCTTCGTGGCTTTACTTATAGACTTTGCTAGTACTGCGAAGAAGGTCTTCGTTTTAGTGACCTTTTTGTCTCTGCAATGAGGAAGTCCTGATTATTTGCTACTCAACGGAGGTCCTGCCATTAAGTGGCTTCTACAGATCTTGCTGCAAGAGATCTCCCATCTTTATCTAGCTTCCGGTGATGGGAATTCTTTTAAAGAGGACCTTTGTGAATCTCTCAATGAGTAAGCCTTGAGGGTTTTTTTTGTGAAAACTTCCCACAGATTTGATTCACTTCTTCATGCATCCGCAATAAGCATTGAGCCGAATTCTGGGCCTTTCAATGCATGTGATGCTTTTTCTTCCCTAGTCGTGACAGTTATGTCGGGCACCTGTCTTACTGACTGATCGGGCATTTCATGCTTAAGCATTTGATTGTTGGTGGTCATTCTGCATATGTAACTTGAGTTACTTTGGGCTCTACATTGCTTGAAGCAAGCTTCTGCAGCTTTCGTCTAACCTTCGTTTTTATTATAATGGGATGTCCTGGTCCTAGCCCCCAAGACTTCTTGAGCATGGAGTGCTTGGACCTATCCTCAAGGGGGAAGGTTTGAACCTATCTTTCTTTTCGGTTCCTCCGATCTCGTGGACAGGCTAGTATCCAACTCCAGCTCTTTATGTTGCACAACTGCTCCCTGTATCTTGGTGCGATTTGGATACTAGAGCCTCTACTTGGTACTTCATGATTTATGGCTCATGTGGCTATTATTTTGTTCCTCATGGATATGAGTACCTCCACAGCTTGTTCAGCACCAGATGCTTCTTAATTTTCAAGAACCATGCTTGATAGTTCATAACTCTCGAACATTCTGTTCTTTACTAGGAGCTCTCACAATTTAGGTGCCTTTGACCTTCATTAGTGGACTTGGAAGCTTATAGCTCTTGCTTGGTACCTTATAGAATTAAGTACCTCTCCAGGTGCTTGATAGCTTCTTGGAGCTTATCATTTTGCTTAAATGCTCTTCAAGCCTTGCTTTAGCGCGTAATCCATTGTGGTTTCTCTGGACATGGTTTGGATTGCCCAATTTGAATGTCTCTCCATTATTTGTCGGCTCATGCTGACTTTTGATTTTGTCAATTTCGGAACCCCTGGCTCTCTGTTGGATATTTGGTGAATCCGGTTCCCCAATCATTTTGGAACTTCCCTAATTTGAGCTCCTTGAGGTTTCTCCACACCTCATCTATTTCAGGACCTGCAACACCTCATCTATTTCAGGACCTGTAGTTCCTCCTCATCACGTGGACATTTGGGGACCTATAGTGCTTTCTCGTCCTCGAAGATCAAGGACTTCCATTGCAAACTTGTTTGCTTGGTTTTGGCTTTTCGTTGGACAATTGGCCGACTTTGAAATCTTTATGGTTTCATAAGAAAACCCTTGGGCAACTGATGCTTCTGTGGAAGTTTTGAATAGCTTCTAGCCTTTTTGAAATTTCAAGTAGCCTCTTTCTTTGTAAGAGACCTCTTTCGACATTAGGCTTTTCCGAAATTTTGCTGGTCAACACCTAATGCGCATAGGACCTACATGGGCTTCTTGGCACACTTTCGCAATCGATGCACTGGGCATGTGCCTTTGTTGTGATTTTGAGGCTTGTAGGGGCTATAAAGCCTTTCATGGCTTTAGAGCTTCCTTGTAGGAGCTTGTATGGTGCTGATTGCATCTTCTTATCTTGAGCAAGTTCATCAGAGGTCCTTCTCTTGGGTGAGCTTTAGATTTGCTTGAGTGAGACCTATTATTCTCTGCTTTGGCATTTACATGACCATTTTTGTGGTGTATGGCTCTTCACAGCCTAACGCTTTTTGGTACTTGCAAAGTCTTATGCAATATATAATGTCTTTTCCACAAGTCTCTTTTTTTGTTTCCCTTGATAAGGACCTGACTCACTTTTGCTTGCGAGAACCTCTATTTTATGGCATAGAGGGGAGGACCAGAACTTCTGACCTCGTGGATAACAACCATGTGCTCTAATTGTTTGAGCTTGATTATTAAACTGCATCCTTCAATGAGATATGGCGTGCCTTATGCCAAGTCATGGCTTGTTACTATCGAGTTTTCTTTGGACAAAATTTGATTTCTTCCGAATGGGTGTTGGACCTCTAGTTTAGGATCTGGACCTATTGAGCCTTTAGGACCTGGACCTCTTGAGCCTCTTGGATCTAGACCTCTTGAGCCTCATAGATCTGGACCTCTTACGCCTCTAGGATCTAGACCTCTTGAGCGTTTTAGGATTTGGACCCCTGGAGCCTCTTGGATTTGAACCTCTTGAGCCTCTTGAATCTGGACCTCTTGAGCCTCTTGGATCTAGACCTCTTGAGCCTTTTAGGATCTGGACCCCTTTGAGCCTCTTGGATCTGAACCTCTTAAGCCTCTTGGATCTGGACCCCTTGATCCTCTTGGATCTGAACCTCTTAAGCCTCTTGGATCTAGACCTCTTGAGCCTCTTGGATCTGGACCTCTTGAGCCTCTTGGATCTGGACCTCTTGTCTTTGGTTTTGCTTTCAGCCTCAGGGCCTACTTTGTGTATCTCACTTCTTCAATCTCTATAAACACCCTTGTTTGATGTGTATTTAGAGGGGTAAAGGACCTGTGTGATAAGATTCCAGGGCTTGGCATCAAATTCCTCCGCCTTTTTTGGCCTTGTCCTTTTGTAGAAGGACCTTGGGGACCTTCATTTTTTAACTCCAGGAGACCTTGTCATACGGACTTCTTTACTTGCATGAAAGTTTGATGTGACTACAATGACTCCTTGGACCTTGTTTAGTCTGAGTTGGCTCTCATTCGGCAAGCCTAGGTTCTAGTCTGATCTTACTACAATCTCCTTGTTCTAACTGGATTAATTTAGATTTAGTTGTATTGGTGGAGATCTTGCTTGGATCTAACCAAATTGGCCTTCGATCTAGTTGCACTTTATGTAGATCTTAATTTGATCTAGTTCCTTCTCCTTCCTCTAGTGATGAGTGGAGTATGTTGTGGTAGTTGCAACCGATTTTGACCTTGTTTTCATGCTTTTTTGCAAGTTTTTTGGCTATTGCTTGCTAGATCTGGTTTTGACTTGCTGTTTTTTCTCATCACATGGGAGATCTACGGGCTCCTTTTTGGTTACTTCCCTATGTCCTGCCTCTACAATACCTCCTGATGGGAGTGTGTGCGAGTTGGTTGGAATTTTAGGACCTTTAGCCAAGGTTCCACTATTGGGAATGATTTAGGTGGTCAGAGTAGCTCCGGTGATCAGATTAAGCCCTCAATGGTTAGAGTACCTCTAGCGATTTGAGTACCTCCGGCGGCTGGAGTACCTTTGATTGGTAGAGTACCCCCAGTCACTAAAGTTCCACAAATTGGTGGGTTGGACTCTGCTATTGGTCCTGATTGCTCAAGTGGAGAAGCCATGGCTTTTTTGTCCGTTTCCCACAGACGGCGCCAATGTAAAAAACGGATTTTTTACCGGGGTATGTATGTAAATTCCTCTTGGCATGATTGGGGTTTCTTTGGCTTGATCTTGATATTCGGAGGACCTGATCTCTATGCCTGGAGGGCTTGATCTCTATGCCTGGAGCACCTGCAAAACCAAGAAGAAGGACCCGGGGAAGTCCAGGGTTGTGACCCTGGGAGGATCTCCGATGCCTAAGTTAGCAAAGGGGATTTTTCTCTATTAATTTGAGAGAGTATAGAGAGAGAGAGTTTTAAGAGTGGAGAATCGTATTCTCTAGAGAGAATTTCCTTGTGGAGAGTAGAGTTTTCTCCTGGAAAAATTTTGGTGTGTTGAAACTCTATTCTTGCCCCCTTTTTATAGGGGTTTTTGGTGCTGGAGCATTAACTCCAGTTGTCCCTTCAACTCCATGTAACGCTTATAACGCTTATCATATTTTCCACATGGCTAAATAGCTAGCTGGACTTGTCCTGGGCTTTTTGTATTGGATCTGGTCCTAGACTCTTATCTTGGACCTAGGCCTGGTCCTGAATTTTGTCTCAATTGGACCTTTAGGCTTTGATTGGATTATTTCACTCCTCATCAGGAATAAATCCTTGCTAAGACAAAAAAAAAAAAAGAGGTCCAACTGATTAACTGAGGGTCTAATTAGTTTATGGGAAAAGAATGTGGGAGGATTGATTCAACTCGGATAAACCAGATATGGGGTTGCAAAACCTGTTGAACCTTTCATAACCTGGTCAAATTTTTGGAGCCTATAACTCGGAAAGGCTAAAGCCTAGTTTGGTCGCCCTGATTATTGTGTTTCAATAACATTGGCTTTTTTTTTTTCACAAAAAGACTAGTAATTAATCTTCACTGGTCTTAGGTTTGATTGGACTGCCGTCCCATTGATTTGCAATCCTGAAGACCAATTTGTCATTTTTTTTTTGTCTCATTTCTCATTTTATAAATCATTAAGGAAAAATGAGTAAAGGATCCTTTTAGTATCAATTCCAAATGGGAAATAAATTTGATTCTTAAGGATATTTTTATCCAAGCATACATATCAGTAGTTATAAAATAAAAATGATATGCTATGACAAAACTATAAATTTGTATAGACAAAAATATATTAGGATATATGCCCTACGCTAGAAGGGGGATGGTGAATAGCGTTTTATGGACAAAATAAAAATTTGCAGGAATAAATGTGGAATCAAATAGAGAAGGAAAGATCATACGAAATTTTTATATTGGTTCACACACACAACTTATGGCTAGTCCAGTCCTCCGAGAGACTCTCTCGAAGATTTCACTA
Organism: Turnera subulata; assembly: GCA_028386065.3. NCBI lineage: Eukaryota > Viridiplantae > Streptophyta > Magnoliopsida > Malpighiales > Passifloraceae > Turnera > Turnera subulata. Next base: position 90,263 of record JAKUCV010002551.1, on the reverse strand, counting down.
TCTAGATTAAGCTTCCGGGTGCTTAACAAACCGTTTACAACTTGAGAGTTCAAGTCACATGATCCTCAACACCCTTGCTTGAAGATAACACACTTCAAGACTTCTCACTCAAAAAGAAACCTTCTTCCTATGAATTACAACAAGGGAACAATCCTCCCTTAAAGTGTATGACAACACTCACAACGCTCAAAACAAAATCTCTCTCAAAGAGTGCATATTGAGCAACAATGTAAGAACAATAAGGCAACTCTCAATTCTCAAGGATATTAGCTCATAAAAACTTGTATGAATTTATAACAATGAATTCTTAATGTATGGAGAGTTGATTCATATAAAAGAGAGGTTTAACACCTCTATTTATAAGTCTGAAAACTAACATAGCTGTTGGGAAAACATTTCTAAACACCTTTTGATAAGATAAACATTGAAAGTTGAAAAAGGTTTCTAATATAACAGCACAACGTCGATGTTTAATAACTCAACATCGATGTTTAGCCAGTAAAATATGAAATCTGCTTCTAACGGTCACAAGGACATCGATGTTGATCAAGTGAACATCGATGTTATGAAATTCTACCAAAAACAATTTAAAGACAAGAATCATAAGAATATCGATGTTTGACATTTAAACATCGATGTTTTCAGCTACTGCCAAAAACATTTTAAAGACAAAAATTGTGAGAACATCGATGTTGGAAGCTTAAACATCGATGTTTTGAGCTACTGCCAAAACATTTTGAAGGCAATGGTCATCAGAACATCGATGTTTAAAATAACAACATCGATGTTTTGAGCTTCTGCCGCTTTTTGATAAATCATTTCAAAACAACAACATCGATGTTGGGAAATCAAACATCGATGTTTAGAGCTCAAAATTCATTTTCATGATTGATAAAGAAAAATGCTATTTTGATGCATGAGGAAAAGTGATTTTGTTTGAGCTAATATATTAGAAGAATTTGAGTGTTAACCTTGTACAATTAAGTTCTTAAATCTTCTAGTTTTTCACTTCTATTCTTGTGCTATTCTTCACTTCAATTTTGTGCTCTTTGAGTGATTTCTTTTTGCTTCAGGTTTGTCGTCATTTTGAATCAATGTCGGTTTGTCAATACTAAAACCTGCATGAGACAAGGAGGTATTAGTGCTAACAAAATATCCTTAAGAATTGAATTCATTTCCCATTTGGAATTGGTACGGGGGAATGATATTATTGTTACTCTCTCATCTTTACCATACTTAAATTTATTTTCAATAAATATTTTATCACTACATCTAACATCCAATTGCAATAATCTCTTTGGCCATTTGTCTTCCATAATTCTCATTTGTCTTAACTTTAATATCATGCTCTTTCACCTAACATTTATTTAATTTTATTTCTTTAAATTAATCAAATTTATTTATTTTTATCCTCTTATTTTCAATTATAAATACCTATTTTATTTCTTTACATATTTACCTTAGCTTCTCACCATAAACTTCACCTCTCTTCACATTCTTACACACCTCTTTTCTGAAGCTTCTCCAGTTTTAGTTTAATTTCTATTATTTGTCCTTCTTATTCTCCATCATCAATATTATTATCAAAGTTGTATCACAACCGTCAAAATTGTATTATTACTATCAAGCTTGTACTACTACCAAAAAGAGTGTATTTTACCTTCAATTTTATAACATATTACCAGCACGAGTCTCTAGCCTATTTACGTACTTATTTCTAAAACTTTTCTTGTTGCTATTTTTTTCATTTCTATATATATTATCTATTTTCTATTAGTATCCTATTACTCTTAATACTTGGCCAACTTAAATTTGATATCCCTGATATTTTTACAAGAAATTATTTTTCATGGGTAATTGATATTGGAATGTATTTAGATGCTACTGGTCTGAGAGACACAATAAAAGAAGGAAATAAAGCATCTAGTCGAAAAAGAAGAAAGCTATAAATTTTTCTTCGTTGTCATCTTCATGAGTGCCCGAACGAAGTGCTTGTATCTCAAAATAACCAATTTAATTAAATATAACATATGAAATGACTAGATTACCCTTCTGTCCTAGGGATACGATATAAGCAACATAGAGAACCAAGAGATTTATAAAACACGCCAGGATAAACATAACTATGTCCAAAGAAAAATCCTGGCCAACGCATGTCCAACTCTCAATACCGGCAACAAAAGCCATAACATAGTCAATATCTAGTTATACAATAAAGAACACAATACAATAAGAATGCAGTGGAAGACAAGTACATAAGATGGAAATATGTATGTAATAATTCTATGGATCCGACCCGAGTAGGAGGAAAATGTTGACCTGAACTTGAACTAATCACCTTTTAAGCTTGATTAGTGAATTAACCATATTTAGTTATAGTATATAATTGATTTTGATGATTAACAAATCATCTAATATAAATGCTTTAAGTTGCATTGTGTTGATTAAAGTTTACATGAGGAAGAATGGTTTCAGTAAAACCATACAAAACACAACAGATGGTAGTTGCTGCAACCACATCAAAATGAGTTGTCACCATCAAACTTTTTCTGCAATTTGCGTGTGGTCTTCCAAGCATTTAAAGTCCACTCCAACAGCCAAGATCGGTGAACAAGTAAGAGGAAAGTTGCAGAAGACCTTCTCACATATCTAACTTCACTTAATGAAGTGGTCCATGCTTTCTATTTTCGGTAATCCTTTGTGACCAAGGAGTTGACACGAAGAAGTGGTCCCAACTTGGAGTAATTGTGAACTCAAGTCTGCTAGGAGTTCAAAAAGCCATTGCAGCACTTTCCCCCAAACTCAGATTCTATAAAAGAGGGTCCATAACGCCTCTGAAAATTCATCCCAACTATTGTGCAAAAATTTGAGTTTATACGTGTTCTTATACTTGTGGTTTCAAATCTGGTTTTTCTGTGTTCATTTCTAAATCAAATCAAAGGGTAGTTTGTAAGCAAGACTTATTCTAGTTTTATTGGACACTCAAGTCTAGGATTAGATTTGAGGGTGGGTTAGAGCTTAGCTAAGCTTATAAAGGTTTGAGCTTAGCTTAGAAAATCTTGAGATTGTAAAGGTTAAGGTTGAACCCTCAAAAACCTAAAAATAATGAGTGTTTGAAATCCTAAAGAAGGAACCTTTAGGTAGTGGATGTACTTGGAGAGCGAGAACTACTCTAAATCTCTTGTATTTTTGCTTTCCTTCCCTACTTCATTCTTATTCTAGTTTGAAACTTCACTTATCCTTTACCCGAGTCTAATTTCACAAAAACCAGATATTTTAACACTCAAAAAAGTTTTAGCCTAATTCACCACTCCCCTTCTAGGCAGTTCTGGGCCTATAAAAAACACTACTACCTGCTAATATACATTCCAAAACGACGTAGAATTTGTCAAAACTACACCAAGGTTTGTGTTTCACATCTAAATATCATTTTATTTCAAAAGAAACTCCAAGGGAATTAATTCAAAAAATCCATCAAAATAATTGATTTGACCCAAAAAAAATCCTCAAAATTTCCATGTAGGTAGAATTGGGAAAATAACTTTAAAATTTTCATAAACAAAATAACTGAAAATTTAGGGTATTACACTAAATGTCTTACTGTCAAAGACCTTAGATTTTTGAAAAAATCTGAAAAAAAAAACTGTTTAACCATTTGAAAATGGTCATTCTTCCAAAAGTCCGATATAATTGGATGCATTAGAGTTTGCCAAATTTTAAATTTGTTTATAATTATAATTCAGTAATGTTTCAAATTACTTTTCAGTATAAATTTGCAACAACATTTAGATAGCAATTTAATCACTTTGGCAAAGAAATCCTCTCTTTCTTATTTCAATTTGTTCTCAGGTGCATTCTACACATTTTCTAAGAAGAATTGGCGAGTTTCGCCTAAACCTGATGACATGTTGTGCAGATACCGGTTCCCTACAGCATGCTGTGCGTCAAGTCCAATCTTGTAGAGGAGGAGCGTGCCTATCTTCTAGGATTTTAAAGAGGAATGCACATGGACACTTTGTAAAAGGAAGGAAGTCTAGCTGCTTGGATTTGTGAAAGAAACTTATTGATCAAGAATTAGGGTTTTGCATAGAGACTTTGCCTTATAAATAGAAAGGGTCAAGATCCTGGAAGACATCATTGCACCTTCGGCAAAATCACTCTTTTGGAGAGCAGCAAGTTCTTATTTTCGGCAAAAGCAATTGAAGAGCTAGTCGGCACTTAGGTTTTTATTTGCATCATGTCGAAAATATTATTTGGTTTTGTTATTAGTTCTTTTATGAACTAAGTCCTTTCTCTAGGTTTATGGGATGTAGCTACTATCTTTTTATTTGATTAATAATTCAGACTTGGTATTCTCAGTTTCATTCTTGCCTTAATTTGTTATAGTGTGCTTCACAGCGTTATTGGCTTGATCACCCTTTAGTGCTATTCTAGACAACTGAGTGAAGAACCGAGAGGTGAAATTAGGTTTTCTGATCTATCTGTAGTAGACCTTTAATCTACTGGTTGATCAAGAGTAAACTTTAGATTGATTGAGGAAACAGCACCCGGCACAGCAATACTGCGCCCTAAGATAGGTTTATACTTGCGAGAGTAGATAAAAGTAGACTAGGGCAGGATTACAATACTGGCAAGAGTGGGTTTTAGTTAATTTAACTTGGGTGGCCCTTCAAGGTAGTTGAAGCAATTTACCAAGGGTCTGGATTGTTAGTTGATAGAGAGGTAGTAGTGAACCCCGGATTACCTAGGTTTCCATCCCTTGATTACTTCTCGTCATTTAATTTACCGTCGATGTATATTCGCAAAAAGTATATCCTGGACTTTATTTATTTGTTTACAAGTCTAATCAATTGATCACTAAGGCTAGTTCTACTTACCGCAGTCCCTGTGATTCGACCTTGTACTCTATAGTGTGCTGTACACTTGTAGTAAGTTTCTTGGCGCCGTTGCCAGGGACTGTGTCTAAATACTACTACTTAGTGTTTGAGTTTGATTAGGCTCACTTTGTTCTCTGATTGCTTTCTTTTCCTGTGACAGGGTTACCAACAGTGTTGGTCATAGTGTCCCTATTAGTTTATGCAAACTAGAAGCCAAAAGCCTGATATTGTATTCATCTCTGACATTGAGAGTGCTGCTAAGAAAACTTGCAAGAAAAGTAAGCAATAGAAAGCAAAGGAGAAAGCTGAGCAAGAGAAGATGGCCAATAATCAACAAAGGCCTAGTGGACAACAAGACCTGTCTAGGAATGCGGATGGTAACATTATCAATCCAATCACGGTTGATCCTATCATCAATCCCCAGCTCCTATTAATCCACAACGGGTGCCGCAGCATGAAGCTGGGAATGAAAATATTGAACCTTTTGGGAATATCCCAAATCTGCCTATACACCAGCTCATGCGGCCTCGACACACAATAGCCACTGGAGCCATTTTCTTGCCTGATATTAATAATCCTTATGAGTTTAGAACCAATCTCGTCCAGATGGTGCAAAATAAGCAATTCGGCGGGTCAGCGCTAGAGGATCCTGACTAGCATTTGGAGGATTTCCTGGATATTTGCACCACAACCAAGATTAATGGCTTCTCAGAGGATGCTAAGAAGCTGCATCTTTTCAAAGTTCTCTCTTAGGGATGGAGTGAGAAGATGGTTGAGATCGTTACCCGAAGGCAGCATTAATACTTGGGACCAGATGCCAGAGGTTTTCTTGAAGAAGTATTTTCCTGAAACCAAAATAGATGAGCTTCTTGGGGAAATAAGAAACTTCAAGCAAATGCACGATGAGACCATGGCGGAAGCATGGGAGAGGTTCCAGGACCTTATGTAGCGTTGCCCCAGCCATATGGTTTATTCTCCCACTTTGCTAGGAATTTTCTATCGAGCCATGACTCTTGAAGATTGGCGCACCCTCGATGCTGTTGCCGAAGGCAAATTTAAACTAGCAAGGTATGAGGATATGAAGAGAATCATGCTCACTTTAGGCGAGGACAATGAGCCGCAGTGCAGCACCAGGGGTATCCACCATGTGGATCGGACGACCAATATGCAGGCCCAGATCGCTGCACTTACTAAGCAGGTCAAGGACCTCTCTGTGAAGTCCATACAGCCAGTAGCACAAGTGCAACCTATTGCCCAGAACTACAATTGTGAGATATGCGGAGGTCCTCATTCATTCCTTTAATGTTCAGCTAACAACTCTGAGGAGGCAAACTTTATTAATCGTAGGCCTAATCTACCACAGGGTAACTATAAACAGGGTTACAATTAAGGTTGACGTCCAAATCTGAACCAGGATTTTTATAATCAAGGACAGCAGCCTCGACAAGGTGGTGCACAGGGAGGTCAACCGGGTGGTTCCTCGAATATGATAGTCATGATGAAACAACTATTAGATGAGCAGAAGAAAATAAAAGAGGAATTGGGCATGTTGAAGACACATAATCGGATGATTGAGAACCAGGTTGAACAATAGTCTGCACAGCTGGAGCAGCCACAAGGCAGGTTACCAAGGAAACCAGAGGTGAATCCCAAAGAGTAGTGTCAAGCGGTAACATTGAGAAGTGGGAAGGACCTACCTGACCCTATCCCTAAGCTAGTGAAGGATGTTACACCCAGAGATGAAGGAAAAGAGAAGGCAGCGCCCGAGCCAGCGTCTCAACAAGAGACAGCACCAAAGGTAGTATTGCTAGTACCCTATCAGCCTCCATTGCCTTATCCACAGGTCTATAAGAAGAGCAGACTTGAGGAGCAATATAAGAAATTTGTGGATATGTTGAGTGGGCTGAGGCTGGAAATTCCTTTCACAATCGTTCTAGATCAAATGCACACCTATGCCAAGTTTCTGAAGGAAATCCTGACCAACAAGCGGATGGTTAAAAAGCAAATAGCAGCCTTAACAGTGAACTGCAGTGTTGTGCTGCAACACCAAATTCACATCCCTAAGCTAGGAGACCCAGGGAGTATTTCAATTCCATGCGATATTGGTACTCAGAATTTTAACCGTGCTTTATGTGACCTTGGGGCTAGTGTGAGTTTGATGCCCTTATTAGCAGCACAGTAGCTGGATTTAAGAGAGATCAAGCCACTTGCATGGTGCTGCAGCTTGTCGAATGGTCTGTGAAGTACCCTGTAGGAGTGTTGGAGGATTCCTATCAAGGTGGGAAAGTTCTACATTCCCTACGACTTTGTGATCATAGATATGATGCTAGATGAGCAAACCCTATCATTCTTGGCCATCCTTTCTTGGCCACTATGGCGCCATTATTGATGCTAGAGATGGCAGTGTTACTCTTCGTGTTGGGGAAGAAACTGTGGATTTCAATGTCTCGAAAACTATGAAGTTTGAAGCTTGGGCCAACGCCTGCTATATGGTCAGAATCCTAGAAGATGACCTAGAAGAGATTATCCATGACACAGGTCCTGTGACGAACACTATTGATGCGCTTTTGGCCTGTTTGGCCAAAAGTGCTTATTCTGATGATGATGACCTTGCTATGGGGAAGGTGGCTCACCGACTATCTACCTTTCCAGTACTCTATCCCTCACAGTAAGTCTTCGAGGTGCTAGACCAAGACGATGCCGTCGATTGCGCTGTTGACAGCCCTGCAGCCCAGCCTGTTGCACAAGTGGTAGAATTAAAAGTTCTACCTCCAAACCTCAGATATGCCTTTCTTGGTCCTAATTCAACTTATCTTGTGATTATTAGTGCTGACCTTTCTGCAGATGACAAAGACGCTTTGCTAGGTGTACTCAAACAGCATCACTCTGCTATTGAGTACACCATTGATGATATTAAGGGGATAAATCTTTCTCCTTGCATGCACCGTATCTCTTAAGAGGAGGGATGCGAGCCTACAGTGGAGCACCAAAGGAGGTTGAATGATAACATAAAGGACGTCATCAAGATGGAAATCCTAAAATTTCTTGCCGCTGGGATCATCTATCCCATCTCGGATAGCACTTAGGTCAGTCCTATGCACGTAGTACCCAAGAAGGGGGGAATGAAAGTGGTACGTAATGATAACAATGAGCTGATTGCTACTCGTACTATCACTGGGTGGCGCATGTGCATCGACTACTGAAAGCTCAAGAGCGCCACCCGAAAGGACCACTTCCCCCTTCCCTTCATCCACCATATGCTTGACCGCCTAGCCAAGTATTCTAACTTTTATTATTTGGATGGGTACTCAAAAGTTTTCCAGATCTCCATCCATCCTCAAGATCAGGAGAAGACCACCTTCACTTGCCCTTACCGTACATTCGCTTACAGGCGTATGCCCTTTGGTTTATGCAATACGCCTGCTACTTTCCAACATTGTATGATGTTTATTTTCTCTAATTTTATCGAGCATATCATGGAAGTGTTTGTGGATGACTTCTTTGTTTATGGAACTTCCTTCCATGATTGCTTGGATAATCTAACTAAGGCTTTGTAGTGCTGTGAGGACACCCAACTTGTCCTCAATTAGGAGAAGTGTCACTTCATGGTAAGAGAAGGTATTATGTTGGGGCACATAGTCTCGACAAGTGGTATAGAGGTAGACAAGGCAAAAATTGAAGTTATTGAAAGATTGCATGTGCCTACCAATGTTAAAGTTGTTCATAGTTTTTTGGGTCATGTTGGTTTCTATCGGCTCTTTAAAAAGGAGTTTTCAAAGATTGCAAAGCCTTTGACAAACCTCCTTAATAAAGATGTCGAATTTGTATTTGATCAGTCTTGTTTAGATGTCTTTTGTAGGTTGAAGACAGCGCTGGTCTCTTCCCTTCGAGATCATGACTGATGCTAGTGACCATGCAGTAGGTGCAGTGCTGGGGCAGAGAAAAGATGGCAAGTTGCATGCCATATATTATACCAGTCGCACCTTGGATGATGCCCAACTAAACAATACCATCATGGAAAAGGAGTTGCTCGCTGTGGTGTTTGCCATTGACAAGTTTCAGTCCTATCTCCTTGGGCCAAAGGTGATCATCTATACTAACCATGCTGCACTGAGATACCTTTTGACCAAGAAGGAAGTTAAGCCCCGACTTATCCGTTGGATTCTTCTCCTACAAGAATTTGACTTGGAGATTAAAGATAAGATGGGGACTGAAAATGTTGTGGCTGATCATTTATCCAAAATTGTCCTAAATCGGGAGTATGCCCCAGTAGAAGCTTTACCCATTAATGACTCCCTACGTGATGAATATCTTGTCGCAACAGCTAGAGCAGTGTTTGCAACAAGGCCTGCTACAACTGCATTTAGTCCGGACTATCCTTGGTTTGCTGCCTATGTCAACTACATAGTATGTGGTGCCTTTCCACCTGATCTCACTTATACTCAGAAGAAAAAGTTTCTCAATGACATCAAGCACTAATACTATGATGACCCCTACTTGTATAAGCGTTGTCCTGACAGTATCATCCGCAGGTGCCTGCTTGATGAGTCCCACAAGAGGATGATTCCGAGTTGTCATCAGACACCTTATGGTGGCCATTACGGAGCTCAGAAGACGGCCACTAAAGTCCTCCATTCCAGATTTTTTTTGGCCAAGTCTTTTCAAAAAAGTAAAGGAGTTTGTTCAACCCTGTGATAGATGCCAGCACATGGAAAATATTTCACAGCGGCAGGAAGGTGCACTTCAAAGCATGCAATTTTTTTTAACCTTTTGATGTCTGGGGAATCAAATTTATGGGTCTCTCCCCCTCCTCAAACTCTAATCTCTATATCCCGGTCGCTGTGGAGTACGCGATCAAGTGGGTTGAAGCCATTGCATCTCCACCAATGATGGATCAGTAGTGACTAGGTTCTTGAAGAGGAGCATCTTCACTCGTTTTAGTGTTCCTCGTGCTATAATCAGTGATGGGGGCTCGCATTTTTGTAACAGGGTATTTGCGGCATTGTTGCATAAATACGGGGTCACTCACAAGGTTGCTACACCATATCATCCACAGACCAGTGGCTAGGTGGAGGTTACCAACAGGGAGATTAAGCGCATCTTGGAGAAGACAGTATGCACTACCTGTAAGGATTGGTCCTTGAAGCTGGATGATACACTGTGGGCATACAGGATAGCCTACAAGACTCCCACAGGCACCACTCCTCACAGTCTTGTTTATGGGAAGTCTTGCTACTTGCCAGTAGAGCTTAAGCACAAGGCATATTGGGCAATAAAGGCCCTAAATTTTGACTCAAAGGATGCTGGTTTAGAGAGGAGGCTGCAACTCAATGAGATTGAGGAGATTCGCCTAGAAGCTTATTAGAACAACAGGATCTACCGGGTGAGGTCTAAGAAATAGCATGATAGCAATATCCTTTATAGGCAATTCCAGCCTGGGGAGGAGGTGTTACTGTTCAATTCCTGCTTCTGACTTTTTCCTGGGACGTTGAAGTCTCGCTAGACTGGGCCTTACACTGTGGTTCAAGTTTTCCCTCATGGTGCTGTGGAGATCTGCAAGGGTGATGGCAATACCTTTAAACTCAATCATCAGAGGCTCAAATGCTATTTTCCTAATGACTCACTTAGGGAGACGATCACAGCGTCTCTCACAGCGCCCTCTACAAGGTGATCCCAGCTACAAGACATTAAAGAAGCACTACTCGGGAGGTAACCTGAGGACAGTTTTATTGCTTTCTTATATCCCATTAGTTTCTCGCTTTTGTTTTTGTTTTTGCTGTTTTTACAGCCATAAAAAGTAGAAGAATCACACAATCATAAAGACAGGGACGTACATGGCGTACAACTTCTAAATTCGCAAAATATACGGCCAAGGTCCTTTGGACCAACCAGGGAAGCATTCTTATCCTTACTTCGCATTTATTTATTTTATGCAACCCTATTAGCTGTGTTGTGCCCTTTTGTGTGATGTTGTGCACCATGACATTTATGCGCCTGCATCCATGCATTTTTCAAACATGAAATTTTGAGCCAAAACATCTGCATAGGAAAAGACTCTTTGTGAAGAGATAGGTTGGTACAATGAGCATTAGACAGTTATTGGGTGCACTGGATTTAAGCGTGATGATGGTTCACATTCCTTTTTCCATCTCCCACCTCCTTTAAATCCATTCTCTTGATCTCTCTCCTCACAATTACCCTCACCACTCCCTTCCCAACCTGCCGGAGCTAGTGCAACGCCACCCATTGCACGTCCTGGGCTACCCGAGCAACTGCGTCCTGAGAGAAGTGGGGAAAGGAGACAGAACATACTCCCCTTACCCCTCCTCAAAAGAAGTCGAAGACATGCTCCTCTGCCCTGCCTTCTACCGATGTTGCGGCAAGCGACACGACTGCCGCTGAACCTCACTCTGCAACTGCAAAGAACTATGGGCATCCGGGTATCCTCTTTATCTCGGAAACATATGAGAAGCAGCACAAGGAACAAGACTCCAAAAAGGTACTCCCCTCCCGATTTTTTGATGCACAAACGCATGAGGAATATGGGTTTAAGCCAAAAATTGATGATTTATTGACAAAGATCAGATGGGTACACTTGGGGGCTTTGGCCGAGCCAAGTTATGTGGGATTTACATGGGAGTTTTATGGGAGTTTAGGGCATGTGGAAGCGGATGAAGCCAAAGGGATCTAGGAGCAAATTTCCTTCTGGCTGGCCAATCAGACCCACTGCTTGATCCTATTTGAGTTTAATCTCAATTTTGGGTTCAACAACTCTGGTCTGTGTGCACTCCCTCCCAGTTACAGCACTCGAGCCGCCTGAGCAGATCTTGTACCTACCGCTAGCAAGTACAGTGCCTCCACATCCAGCACCACCAGCCTGTGCACCCTGCTGCTACACTATGTACATCACGTGCTCGCCCGCACCATCTTTTGTAGTGCCAACGATATGCAAGTGGTGCAAACCAATGAACTTTTCTTTCTCTGGTGTTTTGAAAACCGATAGCCGGTCAACACAAGGAGCTTCATATTTGAAAGCTTCTGGCATCACCTCTCCCATCCTACGTTGGGTTGTGCAAGCTTTATCACAGTGTTGGCCAAGCACTTCCGGGTTGATCTGAGTCATGCAAAGCCAATACATTCCCCTATCACTTGCGATCCTTCCGTGGCCAAGCTTTTCTTAGATAAGCAGCCGGGCAAGGGCAAAAAGGCAGAGGCAGGACCTTCTACAGGGTCGGGGGGGTTCAAAGGGTTTCTGGACCAGCTTTTCAAGGAGATAATCGATCATGTTGGGGCGATGGAGACGGAGGTCTGGGAGCAAATTCAGACATTGGGGGCCGATTTGGCTCAGTTGGGGGATAATTTGGACCTCATGTATCTGTTGATAAACCAGCACAAAGGATGATTGGCTCGGATTTCATGGCTGCATTTCATATTTGGTTCTGTTATACATTTGTCTTTTAATTTACATCTTGTGTTGAACAATATGGGGGGATGATCCCTACTTTGTTGTGTTTATTTTATGTTTTTTGTGTGTTTCAATTCTATCCCCTGTGAGGACACTGTGTTGTTTAAGTTTGGAGGAGTAGAAATTCACATGTTTTTGTTTAGCATTGAGTTTTTGAGGCCAAAGGATTTGTTTATGTACTGCAATGCAGTTGGAATTGTGTATATCCTCTCTTGTTTTTGCTCATCAATTGATAATGTTAGGCACACTGTTACTAATCCTGTCTCGTATCCTGTGATCAAATTTTTACTCCTATTTGATTATTGTCGACTTTCTTTTTGGTTAGTCTAATTGCACAGGATGATAGTTAGGAAATCAGTTCAGAATCCATAACGCCATTAAAGTAACCTTATGCCAATTGATTCTTTTAAATCATTTTCGTACCTATCATTGATTGTCTTAGAACTAACTCATCTCTGCTTTTGAAGTGAAATAATTAGCTTTATGGTGTATCTAAGGATATGATATAGGCTATGTTTGATGAACTCTATTTGACCTTATTCTCGCCATATATCATATTTTCCACTAGACAACCCTTTGAGCCTAAGGAATGATGGTCGATTTTATTTTTCATACACCTGCATCATCACACCTTAGCCATTTGCAGCCATGTAAGACCATCACAGTGTTCATTGAACGCACAACTATTTGAGATAAAACTTACCTTGTCTGCTTGCCTGCTTAATTTTCAATTCCAGTATGACAATGTAGTTCACAGTTCCACTTACATGGTGATGTACAATGACCCGGTCTTGATAATGCAACACGATGGAGCTTGCACCTTTATGTTAGGGAGATGAACAATCAAATCAATAAAAATAAAGTCAAGGGAGTTTGGTATTCTCGGAATTTAAATAGAAAACATGCAAATCAAAATAAGCAAAACGAGAATACTCTCTTGACAAATCCTTGCTTAAAATACGTCCCACAATCACTTTGAGCTTCATAAAAAGGGTACCTTGGTCTAAGCTCAAATTCAAGGAAGAAGTTGTCTTAGGTTGAAAATTTTAAAGGTAAGCAGCTTTTGTTAAGCCTTTCTAAATTTCCTCCTTTGGTAGCCAAAACCTAGCCTTATTACATAACCAAGAAAGACCTATTGATCTTATTTACACCTTTATGCACATTAGTAGAGATTGAGGATTTGAGTTGGCTTATGAGATAACTATTTTCCTGGGTACTAATTTTTATTCTTTTGGCATGAGGAACCTTGATGGTTGTTTGGTGACGAATTGACTAATTTCTATTTTCCATGTGTTTTCTAACCTTTGCCGATTAGAAGTCGTCGTTTTATTTTTAATAATATCACGAGGTGTCGGACAGAGAGTACAACAGCGTGACTAACAGGTTCTTTTGATGTGTTCAAACTCGAGGAGGCATTTATAATTTCATGCTGCATCTTTTCCTTAGCATTTAAATTTTATGATTTTGCTTGAGGACAAGCAAATTCAAATTTGGGGGAATTTGATGAGCATGAAATTGTACATATCCCAAGGCATAATTTATATACCTTTGACCATCATTTAGCATCCATAATTACATTTAGGTAGTAATTTAATTACTTTTGCAAACAAATCCTCTCTTTCTTATTTCGATTTGTTCTCAGGTGCATTCTGTACATTTTCTAGGAAGAAGAATTGGCGAGTTTGGCCTAAACCTGATGACATGTTGTGCAGAATCCTCTTCCCTACAGCATGTTGTGCGTCAAGTCCTATCCTGTAGAGGAGGAGCACGCCTATCTTCTAGGAGTTTAAAGAGGAATGCACGTGGACACTTTGTAAAAGGAAGAAAGTCTAGTTGCTTAGATTTGTGAAGGAAAGTTATTTATCAAGAATTAGGATTTTGCATGGAGACTTTGCCTTATAAATAGAAAAGGTCAAAATCCTAGAAGACATCTTTGCACCTTCGGCAAAATCACTCTTTTGGAGAGCAGCAAGTTTTTATTTTCGGCAAAAGCAATTGAAGAGCTAGTCGATACTTAGGTTTTTATTTGCATCATATCGCAAACATTAGTTGGTTTTGTTATTTGTTCTTTTATGAACTAAGTCCTTTCTCTAGGTTTATGGGATGTAGCTACTACCTTTTTATTTGATTAATAATTCAGACTTGGTATTCTCAATTTTGTCCTTGCCTTGATTGGTTACAGCGTGGTTCACAGCATTATTGGCATGATCACCCTTTAGTGCTATTCTAGACAACTGAGCGAAGAACCGAGAGGTGAAATTAGGTTTTTTTATCTATCTGTAATAGACCTATAATATACCGGTTGGCTGAGAGGAATCTTTAGATTAATTGAGGAAACAACACCCGGCATAACAGTACTGCGCCCTAGGATAGGTTTATACTTGCGAGGGCAAATAAAAGTAGACTAGGGCAGGATTACAATATTGGCGAGAGTGGGTTGTATTTAATTTAGGTTGGGTATCCCTTCAAGGTAGTTGACGCAATTTACCAAGGATCTGGATTGTTAGTTGATAGAGAGGTAGTAGTGAACTCCGGATAACCTTGGTTTCCATCCCTTGATTATCTCTATACGATATTTTCTTACTTTTCGTCGTTTAATTTACCGTCGATTTATAATTCAAAAAAATATATATTGGACTTTTATTTATTTTTTTACGAGTCTAATCGATTGATCACTAAGGCCAGTGTTGTTTACCACAGTCCCCACGATTCGACTTTGTACTCTACAACGTGTTGTACATTTGCAGTATTTTGTGCGAACACGCGCACAAAGAAAGATTAATAACATGGTTTCTCACACTTTTAATCTCTTGCTGTGGAATTCAAATGAGGATAGGAAGTCTATTTAAAGGCACTAATAACAAGTGGATGCTTGATGGCAATTGGATTTTATGGCATCTATCAATCTTCTTAACTTGTCTTCTTGTGATAATAGTCCACAAAAACATCTATAAATCCCCTTTTGAAGGTACTTGAGGCTCTTTCATTGGAGGATAAACAATATAACGTCCCGCTTGTCGACTGTCACTACAGACCAACACGGGACCTTTCCAACATGCTTTGTCCTCACTCGCACGCTTCCGGGAAAAACTTCTCGGGAGGTCACCCATCGTAGAATTGCTCCAAGTCAAGTACGTTTAACTTTGGAGTTTTTCTAGAATGAGTACCGAAAAGGTAGGTGCACCTTGTTGATATAGCTAATACCCATCAAACCATTTAAGTTATTCTCAATTATACAGTCTCATACATGTACAACCTCGAAATCACTTCATTTGAGCTATTTTTAACTCTACAATCCCATAACCATATAATTACGAAATCGCTCCAACTGTGCAGCCCCATCCCTACACAGTCTTAGGATCTCTCCTATTCCGGTTTGGATTCGGTTCATTCCTATGTCCCTCCATCTAGAAGCCCGCTGGAAGCCGCTCCTTATCCATGCTCATTCTGGTACAGGCGTCCACTTCCCGACCTCACAGACCCAGGGTGTCACAGGCCCACCAGCTTCTGCTAGGTTCGTCCCCGAACCCTGCACCGTACTAGGGGAGTTCTGGAGCTCTGCTATCAACTGTAACGTCCCGGCTTGTCCACTGTCACCACAGACCAACACGGGACATTTCCAACATGCTTTGTCCTCACTCGAATATTTCCGGGGAAAACTTCCCAGGAGGTCACCCATCCTAGAATTGCTCCAAGTCAAGCACGTTTAACTTTGGAGTTTTTCTAGAATGAGTACCGCAAAGGTAGGTGCACCTTGTTGATATAGCTAGTACCCATCAAACCAATTAAGTTATTCTCAATTGTACAGTCCCATATATGTACAACCTCGAAATCACTTCATTTGAGCTATTCTTAATTATACAGTCCCATAATCATAAAATTACGAAATCGCCCCAACTTTGCAGCCCCATCCCTACATAGTCTCAGGATCTCTCCTATTCCGCTTTGGATTCGGTTTATTCCTGTGCCCCTCCGTCTAGAAGCCCGCTGGAAGCCGCTCCTTATCCATGCTCATTCCGGCACCGGCGTCCACTTCCCGACCTCACAGAGCCAGGGTGTCACGGAACTGTAACGCCCCGATTCTTCATAATTTAACTATGGAATTTTCGGAATTTTTGATTCCAAATTTACCCTTGAGAGTTTCTCGGAGTTTTGGATCTTAGGGTAATAAATCACCTTGGATTATTAAGTTTTATGTTGGATTTCTCCATAATCGAGTCTTCGTTGGAGTTAAATCGGGTTTCGTAGTTGGAAGTTAGGCTTTTAAGTAGTTTTAGTGAAACTACGTCGTTTTGAGCTTAAACACAAAAAAAAGGAAGGTTGACTTGGGGTGGGTTGACCGCGCCCAAGCTCAAATTGGCGTCGTTTTTAGCTCGGGCCGGACGACCCTAACCCTCCTTTCTTTTCTTCCTTTCTTCTCTCTTTTCTTTTCTCTCTTTCTTTTCTTTCTTCTCTACTCTACACCCGTCAGCGCCCTACCTCTTTAATCTCCTCCTTCTTCCTTGCGAACGCCGCCGCCGCCTCTACTCACACGATGTCGTCGCCGTTCCTCTTCTGTTACCAGCACGCCACCACCACCTTTTTGCAGTCTCTCTTCCTCGCTGCTACGCCGCCGCTGTGGAGGATCTGTGACTGTGGGGAGCTGTTTGTGGCGTGACGCTCGAGGTGCGTCACGGTCGCTCTTTGCCGGTAAGCCACGAATCTCTTTTCCCTCTTCCTTTTCTTGTTGTTTTCGAGCACGGGTGGTGTCTAATCGGGCTCTGTTGTGCTTGGTGTTCCTCGGTGGCGGGTTTGTGTCGATGGTGTCTTGTGTTGTGGTTGATGGTGTTGGGTGTTCGTCGGGCGCGGGGTTGTTGTTGATTGTGATGTACTAGTAGAGGATCGTGGTGGATAACGGGTCCGAGGCTGAGAGAGAGTGGATCAGATCCGGTGGATGTTTCTGGTTGCCCAGGAGGTGTTTTTCTCCTGAGCAGTGTTGACGTGGTGGATATTCGTTTTCTTTCCGGTAAGATCCAGCCCCAATTTTTTCCTTTCTGGTTCGCTTGGTGTTTATGGGTGATTGCCTATGCTTCTAGGCAGTTGAGGGCTCAAGAGAAGAATTATCCGACCCATGATTTAGAGTTAGCTGCTGTGGTCTTTTCTTTAAAGATCTGGAGACACCATCTTTTTGGGGAGAAGTGTCGGATTTTCGCGGATCATAAGAGCTTGAAGTACATCATGACCTAGAAGGAGCTCAATATGAGGCAGAGGCGTTGGATCGAGCTCCTAAAGGATTATGATTGTACTATTGAGTATCATCCGGGAAAGGCTAATGTTGTTGCAGACGCTTTGAACCGGAAGAGAGTTTCTACTGCAGATGAGGAGCCAGTTTCCTTAGATTTGCCATCTTTGTTGGAGTTGAGGTCTCTGGATGCCCAATTGGAGGTTGATGATACCAGGGCCTTGTTGGCCAGTTTGAGCATCCGACCGACCTTGCGGGATAAGATTATGGAGTTGCAGTTCGGTGATCCTCATCTAGCAAAGTTGCGGGATAAGGCTCTCGGTGGAGAGAGTTCAAGTTTTTACATCCGGGAGGATGGAGCTTTGATGACAGGTGATCGTCTTTGTGTTCCAGACGTAGATGACCTGAGGAGGTGGATTATGGATGAGGCGCACAACGCACCTTACGCCATGCATCCGGGTAGCACAAAGATGTACCTGAACCTGAAGAGTCACTATTGGTGGCCTAGGATGAAGAAGGATGTTGCGGTGTTTGTGGCTTGTTGCATGACTTGTCAGTAGGTGAAAGCCGAGCATCAGGCTCTTGCCGGCAAGATGAGCTCTTTGGCTATTCCGCAGTGGAAGTAGGAGCACATCACTATGGATTTTGTGATTGGGTTACCGAGAACCTGGGGTCGGCATGATGCCATGTGGGTTATAGTCGACAGGTTGACAAGTCAACTCACTTCCTACCTATCCAGTAGACGGATATGATGGATAAGCTGGCAAGATTGTATGTCTTGGGTGTTGTCAGATTACATGGAGTTCCTCTATCCATTGTGTCGGACAGGGATCCGAGGTTCACATCCCACTTTTGGAAGAGTTTGCAGTCAGCTTTAAGTATTAAGCTGAATTTCAGTACAGCTTTTCATCCGCAGACAGATGGACAGTCAGAGAGGACTATTTAGACTTTGGAGGATATGCTTAGAGCCTGTGTGCTCAACTTCAATGGTTCTTGGGATGAGACATTACCGTTGGTTGAGTTTGCTTATAACAACGGTTATCGGTATGGCGCCTTATGAGGCTTTGTACGGGCGGAAGTGCCGTAGTCCGATCTGTTGGGATGAGGAGGGTCTGAGACAGGTGATTGGTCCAGATCTTGTCCAGGAGACTGTGGATCAGATTAAGGTGGTCAAGCAGTGCATAAGAGCTGCTCAGGACCGACAAAGGAGTTATGTTGATAAGCATCGTCGGGAGATGGAGTACAGTGTAAGTGACAGAGTTTTCCTCCGTGTTGCTCTCTGGAAAGGTGTTATCTGGTTTGGGAGGAAGGGCAAGTTGAGCCCTCGTTATATCGATCCTTATGAGATCATGGAGCGGATTGGTCCGCTGGCCTACAGATTGGCTTTACCGGAGGAGCTGTCTCGCATACACCATGTATTTCATGTCTCGATGTTGAGGCGTTATCGGTCTGATCCAAGTCATGTTGTATCACCTATGGAGTTGGAGGTTGTTGATGACTTGACGTATGTCGAGAAGCCGGTTGAGATCTTAGCTCGTGAAGTACGGCAGTTGAGGAGTCGTATTATCCCTATGGTTCGAGTCAGATGGAGCCGACATTCTCTGAATGAGGCTACTTAGGAGGTGGAGTCCCATATGAGGGAGCAATATCCACATCTGTTTTGATTCTTATCTTGTAATTTCGAGGACGAAATTTTCTTAAGTGGGGTAGAACTGTAACGCCCCGATTTTTCATAATTTAATTATGGAATTTTTGGAATTTTTTATTCCAATTTTACCCTCAAGAGTTTCTCGGAGTTTTGGATCTTAGGGTAATAAATTACATTGGATTATTAAGTTTTATGTCGGATTTCTTCATAATCGAGCCTTCGTTGGAGTTAAATTGGGTTTCGTAGTTGGAAGTTAGGCTTTTAAGTAGTTTTAGTGAAACTACGTCGCTTTGAGCTTAAACACAAGAAAAAAGGAAGGTTGACTTGGGGCGGGTTGACCGCGCCCAAGCTCAAAACGGCGTTGTTTTGAGCTCAGGCCTGACGACCCTAACCCTTCTTTCTTTTCTTCCTTTCTTCTCTCTTTTCTTTTCTCTCTTTCTTTTCTTTCTTCTCTACTCCACACTCGACGGCGCCCTACCTCTCTAATCTCCTCCTTCTTCCTTGCAAACGCTGCCGCCGCCTCTACTCACACGAGGCCACCGCCGTTCCTCTTCTGTTACCAGCACGCCACCACCACCTTTTCGCAATCTCTCTTCCTCGCTGCTACGCCGCTGCTGTGGAGGATCTGTGAGTGTGGGGAGTTATTCATGGCGTGACACTCGAGGTGTGTCGCGGTCGCTCTTCACCGGTAAGCCATGAATCTCTTTTCCCTCTTCCTTTTCTTGTTGTTTTCGAGCACGGGTGGTGTATAATCGAGCTCTGTTGTGCTTGGTGTTCTTCGGTGGCGGGTTTGTGTCGATGGTGTCTTGTGTTGTGTTGATGGTGTTGGGTGCTTGTCGGGCGCGGGGTTGTTGTTGATTGTGATGTACCAGTAGAGGATCGTGGTGGTTAACGGGTCTGAGGCTGAGAGAGAGTGGATCTGATCTGGTGGAGGTTTTTGGCTGCGCAGGAGGTGTTTTGCGCCTGAGCAGTGTTGACGCGGTGGATATTCGTTTTCTTTCCGGTAAGATCCAGCCCCAATTTCTTCCTTTCTGGTTCGCTTGGTGTTTATGGTGATGGGTTGGTAGTTTGCGTGTTGTTAACGCTTATGTTCGGTATGGCCATGCACATGGGAATGTTTTAGTGTTGTTTTGCATCTGTGTAGTTTGGCAGAAGCATTGCTGGTGGTTTTCAGGTTGTTGTGGAGGTTCCAGCGAGCTCGGTTCACCATTCCAGCGAAGTTTGACAGAAATCTGGCGAACAGGTACTATTCCGGCGAGTGTGTACAGTTCTGGTGGAGCAGAATTCTTCTCCGGCATTGCACGGTATTTCCTCAGAAGATGTTGTGTATTTTAAAATTCTATGCATGGCATGTATTATTTATTCGGATTGGGTTATGTATTAAATCTTGCGTAGTAAAAACTGAGAGTGGGGAGTGAGTAGCAAGTGGCTGATTTGTTCGACGTGGGTAGAACCTCTAGGATGGATAACCTCGGGCTCGGGTAAAACCCTTAATCAGGAATTGGTCTAAATCGGGCCCAAGCCCAGTAATGAGGTGTTATGATCTAATTCGACAATTGGTTTTTATTAAGAGATGGGCTTAAAGCCAAAGGACACATAAGGGTTATATGGTGGTTTTTTAGGATGTGGGCTTTAGGCCCAATGACCATGAGGACTCTAAGCTGGATTATAATTTTGGACTTAATGGGCTTTGAGCTTGTGAACCTTAGGCCCGTGACTTGGAGATATAGTTTTGATGAGTGGAAGTGGATTAGTCGGGTTGGACTTTAACTCACGGTTGTATTGCACAAGCATGCATAATTTATTTATTGTTGAATATCTTTGTGAGATATGGTGTCTATGTGTGTAGGCATGAGACATAATTCAGGAGCGGCTGGTACTAGTGGTGGACAGACAGAGCGCCATCGCAACTGAGGTGACTCTATACGACTTATATACCTATATGCGAATACTTGTTGGTATGGTTAGGCAGTACTGCTTGCTGAGTATACTTCATACTGTTGACTGTGTTGTGAACCTGTTTGTTTATGTGCTGAATTGCCATGACAATAAATATGTACTGCTTTGCCATGTGATTCTCCTATGAGCTGTTCTTGACATGCTTGTGATATATGTTGTCTTGCTATATCCTGTTTATTGTGAGCTTTAGGCTCTGTTTAGAGAACCTCTGTAATGGTACACAACTTAGATACGACTTGAGATGACACTTATACAATTTCATAATTGGCAACATAACGTACTTGAATAATTAATAAGTTCTACTATGGGGCTGTTGACCGGTAGCACCGAGAGGGAAGAGAGGGTACCCCTCGAGTCCTGTTATTTTAGTGAATTGTATTCACAGAGACAGCAACGAGGGAATTGATGGGTACGCCCTCGGTTAGTATATTAGTGAGAGTACCCCTCACAGAGCTGGCGCCTCGGGGCGTTACAAACAACCCCTCACTTGCATAGCACACCGTTATTGGCCTTGTTTCTAGGATAGAATAGGACAAGAAAAATAGCTATATTATCAATTGGCCAGCTAGCTCGAACAACTTTTTATTCTTGCAAAAGATTTAGAAGCTTCCTCCATTATAGATTCTTCAAGTTATTTGATTGGTGGATTAGAAACCTCACACTTGAAAGGAATACTCTCTTGGTTTTACATGAGAGAAAGAGACGACAAAAAAAAAACAGTTGCTTTCCTCTTGAAAACCATCAATCATCTTTGATTAACTCTCTCAAATATTACTCATTGAGTGTGTCTTGGTGCATCCTTAGAACCACATACCACTTTCTTCTGAGCTCACACAACATCGCATGCGGCTTCCTTAAAGTGACCTTTTTAAAAACCTATTAAAAAAGACAGTACATACATGACATCTTTTGTAAAACACAACATATAACGGTGGGCATTTAGAGGAATTGGCGAGACTTTAAAATACCACTATGGGTTTAAAAAATTTGGGCCAACTGACAAAACTTGGGCAAATCGAACAAACATATCTAACTGATAAAAATTGGGCCTTTAGCTTTTTAATCAAAGCCAAACATACATATATACTAAAGAGAAAAATATTTTGACTAATCAAAAATAATAATTAAGCCCATAAAAATACAAGGATTAACAACACATTCAATATTCTAAAATTTAATCCATTTTAAATTAGTGAACCGACTGTAAATGATTCAGGCCTCCCAATTTCAAAACCAACCCATTATTAAGCACACACACCCCTACTATGCTAATTTATTCTCATTATCTTTACTCTTGTGTTCTTTTCTTTCACCATCTTAACCCTAATTTTTACTCCAAAATCCCCAAAGGCAACAAAACTCCCAAATTCTCCAAAACCATGCTTTCACAATTGTCCTCTTCACCTTTCGAAGTTGATTTCGCGTCATTAAAAGCAGCAATTTGCAATTCGGATTCCATTGGTTGAAAAATAGAAGTCGAACGTTGCATGTAAATTACGATAAAAGGACTAAAATTATAAATGAACATTGAAAATTATGGAAATGTATATGGATTTTTACATTGAATTTAATTATTTTCTAGAAATATTACAACACATCAAGTATGATTACAAAACAAGATAGTACTGGATTGCATTTTTTTACTACAACAAAAATCTGTATAGGTTGTTTAATTTTTTTTTAAAAAAAATGAGATTTGCTTAGATTTCTTGAGAATCTAGAGATATCGAAAAAGAAAAAAGTTTCAAATAATTAAATTGCAAGTTTTATGTTAAGATAATCTTTGCATGTATCTTTTCTGCCCAGTAGCACATGCATATATCTTTATTGCCAAATAGCAAAAAAGAATTGATATAGTGAATCTGGTCTCAAAAAATCTAATCAAATTATATAATTTATTATTAGGCAAAATGACAAATAAACTTTCACTTTTCTATATGTATATAAGCACAGTCGGGTCGGAACGTAAGGTACTCATATTGAAATAAATATTCTCGTCATCTACTCTCCTTTCAATTTTGCGGTTGCTTTAAGATAATTTTTTCCATTCTTTATTTTTAAGTTAAGATACAGGAATATTATATGTCTATATACTATGATTTTGTCCATTATGATATGTTCTTTGAGATTCAATTATCATGAATTTTAAACAATATTCATTCATTTCATGATTACAGAAAAAGCAGAATGGAAATGGCACTTGAAAAAGGAATGTGTAGCATGAAAATCTCGGTTGATAATGGTATTGCTGATGAAGGCAAAGATAACTCCAATAATATTTTCTCAGTGCTTATTGTGGATGATTGTTCTGTCATCCGTACTATTCATAAGATGTTCATGACGAATCTTGGAATGGAAGTTCAAGTAGCTAATGATGGTAAAGAAGCTATTGAACTTCATCGTTCTGGAGCTTCGTTTGAACTCATTCTTATGGACATGGAAATGCCCATTATGAATGGACCGGAGGTATACTTTTTACCTTTATTTAGATTTTAATACATTAGCACATAAAACTTTACAATATGCTTAATTTTAATAATAGACATATGACTTTAATCTTAAAAGTCATGGGTGAAAGACTAAGTAATATTATGGTTATTCCCAAATAGATTTAATATTTATAATCTTGAAATTTTAAGAAATAAATTTAATACTCACTATGCAAGTTCATTTAATGTAATTTTATTTGTGATAGGCCACAAGAGAACTCCGTGCTACGGGAGTCAACAGCCCCATTATTGGCATTACTTCGTGTACTTCAGAACCTGCAATTAGAGTGTTTATGGAAGCTGGACTTAATGATTGTGTGGAAAAGCCGCTTACTATTGAAAAAATTTCTCATTTTCTCCCCCCAATCAAAACTAATACTAAGGATGACAATTGAGCTGTCTTGAAAGAAAAAAACTTAGTTGTTTTATTTAGTGGAAAACTTAGTTGTTTTATTTAGTGAATGTATTAGCTTCCTTTGCTTATGTTTGAGAGTATATGATTGTAATGCTTTTAAAATTAATTAAAATTTTTATTTAATAGTCACAAAAGTATGTAAATCTTCCTTTATTATTGCTTTGCAATAAAATATATACAAGACTTAAAGTATTATCAAATGATGTATCAAGTGATGGAGAATAGAAAAGATATATAAAAAATTTATTCATCATATTACTACAACTCTATACAATTATTTTGCATGAAAGTTTCATTTATTTAATTAATAAAATCTTATTTAAAATCATGATTGTGAATCCAAACAACAATTAGGATCACATGAAAATTTCAAAGCATACCTACCTGGGTCATTGAAACTATAGTCTATATATTCCCCCAAAAAGGTATTGCAAAACATAATGAAGATTTTTCAAAAAAAAGAAAGGTTGTCGTCATCCGTATCAATAATTTGGATTAAACTTGTGACATCTTATTTTGAATTGAAATGATAATCTATAGTAATATAATTGTGAAAAATTATGATGAAGAAACGACCCGACCCGTATTCACCTATCAAACAGTATTTACTGCGAAACAGTGCCACCACGTGGCCATCATATAATGAAAGCATGAATTCACAACAGTAACAGTAATAAATAGACATAAAATCACACTCCCGTCACCCGATATGGGGACATCAATATTTGCACAGCGGAAGCATTATCTAGATATTCAGTAATATCTTATGTAAGACACAATGCATGCTATTGGATCCGAGTCCTGTCTGAGGTTACGCCACAGCCGCCGGAATGCACTTCTGACCTAACTTGCAAGAACTGTGTGAGGGGTGAGACCAACCATTGTCTCACCAATAAACAAATAAATCGCAGTATACAAGCAACCGTAAGTACAC
Organism: Turnera subulata; assembly: GCA_028386065.3. Taxonomy (NCBI): domain Eukaryota; kingdom Viridiplantae; phylum Streptophyta; class Magnoliopsida; order Malpighiales; family Passifloraceae; genus Turnera; species Turnera subulata. The sequence continues at coordinate 65,255 of JAKUCV010002551.1, read as the reverse complement.
CAAACCCAACACAGAACAACAGAAGTATAGCAAGCACAATATGGCATCAGGATCAGAGAACTTACCTGTCCTTACTATTCGACTGACCTCTCACCGTTAAGCTAGTCCTCTAAACTCACTGACATTCGGCGACTGACTATCCAATTTAATTATTAGGGCCCCTGTCACATGATAAGTATTGGTCGTGCCTAGTAGCCAGGTTAGCTAACCCTAGTGTACTCCCCGTCAAATCCAAAATATCACAAACCACAAGGTATCACAATAACCGAGTCTCGTAGTCCTCGGCAGAAGTCCCGTAGTCCTTCATATAACAAATCAACTGAGTCCCGCAATCCTCAGCCGGGAGTCCCGCAGTCCTCCCTATTATATCACATATTTAATCATAACACACATCACAAGGTGACTACCATCTGGCCGTACCAATACCTGTCACGTGACAACCTAGATGTCTATATGATATTACCACTGTTTATTATTATTTCTTATTCCACTGTCCAACAATAACTCATCATACTCACTTTCCCTTGCAGGCTCTCAGCCTCACAACTCCTCTAGGAATCCAATCACAATGTCACAATATCGGGTCACTGCCACTAATCGATCAAATATCTCATATCTCGTACGAATGTCACAATATTCATATCAACATCACAAAGCTCAACAATCACTCCACAATAATCATTAAGCATATAACAACGATCATGACAATAATCAATTATCAAGCAGATAACAGCAGTCTTAATAATTATCACAGCAAGATACACAATAATCACATAATTTAACAATCAACAAACAACCGGGGTATCACGGGCAGCATACCGAAGTTTATAAGTTTATATCCTCACCTGATACTCTTCCGAAGCTGGTATTTGATCAAGCCTTGATACCCTATATTATAGCAACAATAATCACTTATAATGCACAAACAAAGATGATTATGCATGATGCCGGTTAACAGTTATTAGATGACGGCTTATCTTTACCGGTCCATTTTATTATTCCTATAGTCATCTTATTCTGAGAAAAACATAAACAATCAGAGTCTCTCGGTACGTGGCATTGTTCACAAAGTCAACCTACCCAATCAAGTGGGGATTAGCCGGTTATGTGTTTCCAGCCAATATATCGATCATACTCGATCTTCAAATCCAAAACCAAAACCGAGCTCCAAGCCGATATCCTGGCCCTTTAATCGCTCGTGATAAGAAAATATATATATATACATATTTATACTTATATAGCCATAAATACATTTAAAAAACGATAATCGAATCAGATTTTAGCCCAAGAATATTTAACCGAAAATTAAATGTAGTATATGGGCTTTTATTAACCCAGTTAAAACATAACTTAAGAAGAACGGAATTTAAGCATGGAAGGCCTTCACGAGTGTTTAGCCCATCGGGAAATAATTTAATAAAGAAACAAGTAAAATTAATTAAATAAAAGCATAATCGAAAATAAAACGTCTTGGGCCTTTTAAATCAATTAGCCCAATTAAACTTAAATAAACCGAAAGTTAAATATAGTGGGCCTTTTACAAGCCCAGGAAAACCGTAAATGAAATTAACCGAGAAATTAAATACAATGGGCCTTTCTCATAGCCCAATCGGAAAATAAAATTAAAGTATAAATTAAATTAATAAAAGCATCGCATAAAATAAAATCATAGGTTAATTTTAATTAAGCTAATTAATCGTTTAATTAACTTCGGTCAATGTCCAGGTCCGTTATAATAGTTCGGGTTTGTTAATGATGCATATGGTCCAAGGTTCAGGTTTTACCCAAAGTCTATTTCCGGGCTCGTCGAAAAATTCCCGTGACACCGGAATCATCGTTGGATTCCGGCCAAGCACTGTTCACATAAGCCCTCAGCATTCCAATGCACACAGATTACTGTTCACGAAGACAACACTTCCTCTGTCTCTGTTCATCATCTTCCAAATCACCAAATCCTCCATGCAGAACCACCAGCAATCCAAAACCTCAACAACCCCATCATCGTCATGATGGAGGTACAACAACAAACACAACAATCAAAACCAATTAGACCCAAATCCTCCAAGATCGAGTTAGAGGGAAGGAAGGAATTGTAAAGGAAAGGCAGGACATGGGCTGTCGTCAGACCTTACCCACACTACACGCGGTGGCGACGGCGAGCTCTGCAAAGCGTGTCGCGGAGGGAGGAACACGCGAGCAGGACGACTGCAGGTACAGTCCGACGGCTCGGGAACAGCGGGGATGCAAACACGAGGCGATTTGGCACATCTTGATGGCAGCGTGTCTCGGTCGTGCTCAGCTCGTCTCGGTGTTGCAGCGATGGCGCGGCGAAGGAAGAACGGCGGGCGGCTCTGCTTGCGGTGGCTACTGCGCGCGGCGAAGAAGGGAAGGAAGGGGAAGACGGCAACGATGGTCCAGGTGGTGGGTTGAGGGGGAGGCGACGGCGGCGACAGAGGGGAAGGGAAGGAGAAGAATAATGGATGGTGAGGGTGAGGGGAGAGGAATCGGTGAAGAAATAAATAGGAAGGGGGGGAGGGGGGAGGAGGAAGAGATAAAGAAGAAAAAGAAAGAATAGAAGATAGTGAGGGGATGTCGGTCACAGGTGGTTTCGGGTGGAAAGGAGAAGAAGATAATGAAAAGAAAGAAAAAGGAGGAGAAAAAGAAAAGATAGGGAAAAGATAAGGAAGAGAAAAAAAGGAAAGAGAAAGAAAAAGAAAGAAAGTAGAAAAATGAGAAAAGAAAAAGAAACGGGAGAGAGGGAGAGTTAGCCCGGGAGAGAGAAACGCGTCTTGAGCGTCTGCCAAATTGTTTGTCCGTCGATGTCCTCCGTTCCGGCTTTATTCCGTTAAGAGCATAGGGGCATATCAGTCTTTCCATAAAATTCCGTCCCGAGCCCGAAAATACAACTTAGGCTCGAAAAATCCGATTAATTCTCTTGAGCGTTGTCCAAGTCCCGGTTTTGAAAATTGAGGCTCGGTAAGCCATGTAGAATCCTCGGGAATTCCAAGTATCTGTCGTATCAATTTTCGAAGCTCAATAACCACAGAGTACCGTCGGAAGCATCGATGGTTCATGGTTTCGAAGATCACTTATTCCCAGTAAAACTCTCGAAATTAACTCGGAATGGTAGAATGCTCGATTAACCATGATAAAAATTGTAAGAGTTAAAACAACTCGGTAAAATCATGAAAATTTTACCCGGGTTGTTACAGTCTACCCCCTTTAAAAGAATTTCATCCCCGAAATTCATCCATCAGATCCATAGGTCATACAACAACAATCTTCCCGTGCACCGCGGCTTGCAGCCATAGCCGAAGGTGTTGATTCTCCTAGTGAAGACGACGTTAGGATGATGCTATCACAGGTACATCCAGTGTTCCTTCTGTCGATCTTTGGAGGAATCGACAACCACCTTGTTCCTAATTTCCGCATGTGTGGAATCATCTTCCGGGGTTCACATCTTTCCAGGATATCCAAACATGAGTAACATTGTCGCTTATGTGCGTTACTCGAGGTATCATCACGTCAACTAGCCGCGTTGGTCCCTGGTGGAGATGATAGGCATGGAAGATGTTGAGATAGCCATAGGGAGAAAACCAAAATCGTCAAAGAGAAAGAAAATTACGAGATGGGTATGGACTGGAAAGCACACATATTTGTAGCCATAAAACATACAGAGTGATGGAGCAATAACCGAGGTAACGTTAAAGTTTTCAAAAAGCAGAACCTTGAAGATTGAAAACGGTTTGGAGTTTTATGAAACATTTCCTACCTATCCTTTCACCGAAAATCTTTTGAACTTTTTTCGGGGACAGATGAGGTCCATGTTTTGAAAAAAAAAAACAGGCAACATACCTCCTATGCTCAGGGTATAAAAAAGTTAAGGATTATGTGGTGGAAAAACAGAAAAATCAAATACCAATCGAAAGAGATTTGTAAAACACATTCAAAAAAATACAAAACACGTTGAGACAAAATGCCTTCTCCGGCTAGCATCTTTTTTGTTGAGGGTGCCTTCTTTGGAAGGAGGAATCGGTTAACCTACAGCTTGGTGAACGAGCGGCCAGAGGAATTACCGAGTGAACGCGACAGAATTCCTCGTCTGGTTTTCATTGACGAGCTTTATTCTTCCAGGATCTTCGACACTCCCATGGAAGAGACATTCTTCCTAGAGGACCAAAGCATCCTAAGAACTTCTTTTCATGGCTCGGCCAGTTCCATCATGTTTTTCATTTCTGAAAGACTTCAGGAATTTTAACTGGAGCCTACTTGTCATTCCCTGAACCAAGGTAGTTACTACCAGGTTTCAATGATTGCTCGGAGCGTTCTCCGAGTGACTAGGTTACCACCTACTTGGCCAAAGGTGCACTTGCTACTTTGGAATTGCAGAGGAATCCCTAGACGTTCTCATAAATCCGTGCGTATCTTGAGGGGTCTGAAGAATCAGTACAAACCCAACATGGTACTATTTAATGGAGACCCAATGGCAGCCTGAAGATGATCATGGGGTCCGAAATCGAGCCCTGTCCTACGCTTGGGATTTTTCTGCGGATTTTTCAGACCGCAGTTGGAATTTTTTGGGTCCAGGAATCTGCAGAAAAGTCGGGATTAACCCCGAGTTATCGGACCAGAAATAAAGCTAAGGGGGTATTATAGTTATTCTCTGGTCCGGACGGGACACGCTTCACATGCTGCACAGTATTGGGGCAGCTGCCGCCTTTTCCTGTGAAGCATGTGAATTTCTTGTGACCCGTGAGTTGCCAGTGCTTTGCCAGTGCCTCATCTATAGTTGCAACCTTTAGCTCATAACAATCTGCTTCTCAGTACCACCTTCACTCACCTCTGCAAAAAGGAAACCCACTGCCCAGTTCTTCTTCCCGTTCCTTCCTCTGCAAAAATTAAACCAGTGCAAACTCAACACACAACACCCATACCTGATAATAATAAACAAAAAAACACCATCCACCAACCAGAATTGGCCACGTCACCTCGCCACCCCCTCTCTTCCTTTCTTCTCCTGCAGTCACCACCAACCACCGCCGAGACCTTCGCCACCCGAGCCAACACCGCCACCTGCACCTTTCTCCTTCCTCTCCCTGCACTTCGCCGCCGACCTTCCGCCGCTGCAGGACGCTGCCGTGAAGAGAACCACAGCCGCGAGCCTCTTCGCGAACCGGACGACCGCTGCCACTTCCTCGCCCGATCTCCCAGCTCGCGCCGCTTCCTCCTTCGCACCCGTTGCAGCGACTCGGAGTTCTTTTCCATCTCGCCTTCGCCGTCGCCTCGCTCGTGCCGTCGCTGTTCGCCACCGCCTACCGTGACCCGAGGTGAGCTTGGGAGATGACGACCCGAAAGGGTCGGGTTGACCCGTTCCGTGGTCGGGTCGCACCTGGGCTTTGGATTAGGGTCAGAACTCTTGGACCTGGGCTGGTGTGTCGCTGGGCCGGCTACACGGGCCAAGGCCTAGGCTCCTGTTTAGGGCCTGGGTTTGGTGCTGTGCTAGGCCTGGCCTGACACTGTTTGGCCCAGTCCAGTAAAAAAAGAAAAGAAAATAAAATAAAATCTGGAAAAATTATAATCCTGAGAAAATAAAAATAATTTGTGGAATTAATGTTTTTGGAAATAACTTGGGGAAATAAAATTCTAGAAATGGGAAAAGTATATTATATATGGTAAATAATAATTATTTTAAGGAAATAATTATGGAAAGGGTATTATCAAGGTAATAAAATACCGGAATAATATCCGGGTATGAGTAAGTATGGTATTATTTTGACACCTAGAAATAAATGATGAATTATAGAGAAATAACCCGAGGCAGTAACCGCGACGAGTCAGTATTTATTTTTCGGTACACAGTATAGCATGGCATTTGCACATCACTTATGTGTGCATATCATTTGTTTGACATAGGAGTTGATAACGAGCAGATACCTGAGGAACCGGACTTGGAGTCTGTTGGGCATTTTCAAAATTTAAATCGGCTAAGGTGAGGGTGGATAACCTTGGATATGTGGCCATAATACTGTGTATGTTTTTGTTTTTTGATTGAACTGCTGAGATGATTATTGTTTGTTATTTGATTGTTGTGGATTTTGCTGTGATGTTACTGGATTATGTTGTTGGTCTGTGGTATTGTGAGTAATTGTTGAAATGTTAATTGTGAATAATTAGGGATATGAGATTGTTGATTGGTTGAGTCTGTGGATTAATCTGAGATAATAGAAAATTGGATAATTGATGAAAGAGTAATGAAATTGGACTGGAATTGAGATGATGATATAATTGTCACGTGGAAAGTAGTGGTACGACTAGATGGTTAGAGGCTAGTTCTGTGGTGTCATGGCCGGTTTGGTTTGGTTTTGGGGATGTTGATCCCGGATGATTTGGTTATTGGGATGTTGATCCCGGATTGGTTGATATTGGGATGTTGATCCCGGATTGGTTGTTATTAGGATGTTGATCCCGGATTGTGATTTGGCCTGGCATCCGAAATTAGTTAATAACCAGGTACGACCCTAGCTTGTCCAGTGACGGGGCCCGGAAGATAAAATTGGTAATAATAATAAATATTCGTTTTGTCTTGGCTCAATTGTGTGGTGGTAGAGTCTTGTGTTGTGTTTGTCTGTGTTTACTTCGAAAGTATTATGGTTGATTACATATCTCTGTTTATCCTTCGTCGGTGAGCACTTCGGACTCACCCCTCGCCTGCGGGGTTTCATCCTGTAGGTTTAGTTGTTTCGTAGTTCAGGTACGACGTTCGATGGCTGCTGCTTTCTTCTCCACTTGACTCCGGATCCATACCTCCGCTACATATGCATATAAGTCTTCCGCTGCTGTTTCATATATGTTGCTGTGTTGTTGCTTCCCTATATTGCTTATGATGTTGTTATACTGGATTGTGCTGCTTTGTTGAGCTTTGAGTGTGGATTGAATAATGGTCCCTGAGTGTGGGTGACAGATGTTGCTTTGTACTTTTGTTGTATTTGGATTTATTGTGTAGTATTTTGACTGCGATGTACTGCCTGTATTATCAATAAGAATAGTTTCGGCACGTGTTTACTGTGTATTGTAAATACGGGTCGGGGCGCTTCATATTCATCTTCCTCTTCTTGTCAAAAACACATCTGCGACACCATTGCCGCCGCCTCCACCACTACCAGTCCACCACCACGTCTACCTCCGCTCTCGACCGCATCCACTTCCACCTTCGCTCCCGGCCGCCACCACCTCGAAGGCCAACGCTAATCCCCCGAAGCTGCTCCCGGATTACTGCCCGAGTCCTTATAGATCTCCAAAGATGTTGAGTCTACTAGTTCGTTTATCACTCCTTTATTGAATGCCTTCATAAAAGAGAATTCTAAAGAATTTTCCTTCAATAGTAGGAGAAGATGGATAATTAACCTTTGGGAAGTTTTCTTCAAAATAAGAAGCCAAACAGGTTTGTAAAGGTTTGTTTTCACGTGAAAACAAATTTTTGAGTTGCCTTTGAAAACTATTTTCAGAGAAGAAAAAAGTGAAAATCGTTCCAAACACAGCCTTACTTTCTGGGAGTTTTTAAAATAATCTATGAGATGAAAACATAATATAGAAATGGATAAGGGATGAACAAGCTATAATTTGAACCAAACACTCAAAATAATTAGAGAAATGCTAACGACAGTCGCGAAGCAAAGTCGCTCACCTTAAGATGCAATGTGGCTGTTTTTTCATTAAATACAAACCGGTTACTTACTTTCTAGGTTTGGGAGAGAGGAACCCAATAAGAATTAAATACAAATAGGATTTTTTTCCTCAATGATTTAAGCCATCTATGGGTGATTGCCTTCTCTAGATGTATATAGATATCTACTTGCCAATTTGCTAAAGTAAAAGTGAAACCTAATAGAGGAGTGTTTCCATTAGACTAACCAATGGTGTTAGCAAGAGTGAGAAAGAATTTTTTTGCCATGCTCTTTAGATCGGCTAATTTGAGACCCAAATGAATAAGATTGCACACCCAAATATTTATTGCAAACCCAAAGACCCATCTACTTGTGTATCTCGACAAATGAGTATTTCGACAAATATCACACCTTTATAAGAAACTGAATTAACCTTAAACACTATCACTCTTTAGTTCACATACATATTCTTAATTATTTAGTTTCATACTTATAAATCACAATTTTTCTTTTTTTTCTCCATTATTATTAAATCAGAATTATTCTTTTATTATTATTATTATTATTAACTATATAGTCCTATACCACTATAATTACGAAAATGCCCAATCGTGCAGTCCATCTCTACACATTATAAACGAACTGTACTATTGACTTACGAATATATTATAGACAATGACATAAATAACCCTAATATCCTATATATTAAGATCTCTTCTATTGGTGTATAATTCGGTTTATCCATATACTTTCTTCCTAGAAGAAGCCATTCTTTATCCAAACTCTCACTCACATGAGCTTATACTACTCGTCGTCATCGTCTCCGAATGTCACATGTAGCGATGGCTACCAACCGTGGATTAGCAATCATTTATCCGCTCCTTTTTATACTATCAATCCCGAGCCGGATTAGTCCTTCTTTAAGAATGATTGAAATGGTTTGAATGTTTACCCTATTTTATCTCTTTTGTCCAGGGTGAATACTATCCAAAACCATTTGCCAATTTCTCCTTATATTGGTTGCCTTATTGCTAATAGTATTGTATAACCTAAAAAAAAAAAAATTCCATCTCTCCTTTTATAAGCGTGGAGAGTGGACTTTTTACATAGTTCGGAGAAGGCAATACCCCCTGAATAGGTACTTGCTCCTCCTCGACTAGTATGCTTCTACATTTTAATGAAATCTTTAAATGAAAAGAAAAAAAAAGAAAGAAGAAAACATTGCATCCCTATACAAAATTCAAACCATAATAGGTTGGTTGAAGCTACCGCCAAAGAAGCCTGTTGTAGAACCGGGGGCAAATCACGTGGTAAATCACGTGACCTATTTTCCTCTCTTCTCCTCATCCCAACCGTTATTATTATTTTTTTTTTGTTTCTTCTTTTTCTCTACTGACTCTATTAGTCTATCCCCTTCTTAAACCCCTCCCTTATCCAGAAAAAACAGACACACACACACACACACGCGAAAAGGTAGCATAGGTAGGAGTAGCAAATGTCCCTCCTCGCACCACTCCACGCTCCGCTCCTCTTCAAGCCCCGCTCCCTCCCCTCCTCCTCTTCCTCCTCCTCCGTCTCCGTTCAGGCCTCCGCGACCTCCGCCCCGCGCACCAAGACCCGCCGCAAGAGGAAATCGCAAAGAAGCGGCGACAATGGCTCCCTGTCCCTCCTCACCGCCTCCTTCTCCGCCGAGGAGAAGAACCTCCGCTCCTCCTTCATGGAAGAGCTCATGCAACGCGCCAGGGACCGAGACCCTGACGGCGTATCCGACGTCATCTACGACATGATCGCCGCCGGCGTCTCCCCAGGCCCCCGCTCCTTCCACGGCCTCGTCGTCTCCCACACGCTCAACGGCGACCTCTTTGGCGCGGTACTCCCATCACATCCCCTATCTATCGGATTGTGAACTTTCTTTTTCCAACCGAAATTGTTTGTGCTTTTGTTTTTAATTATCTAGCTGTGAAGCTCTTCCTTTTTAAAAAAAAACAAAAAACTTGTATTTGTGCGTGTATATGTGAAATGCAGATGCAATCACTGAAGAGAGAGTTGAGCTGCGGTCTCCGGCCGCTGCACGAAACTTTTCTTGCCTTGGTTCGGCTTTCCGCGGCGAAAGGGCTTGCTACGAGAGGGATGGAGATCCTTGCTGCTATGGAGAAGTTCAATTACTATATTCGCCCCGCTTGGGTTCTTCTTGTTGGTAAAACTTTTATGACTCTCCTACTACTAATCATTGTCTTCTTCTTTAGGAGTGCTGGGCGTAATCTTTTGGTCTCAGTTTGTTAGATTATCATATTTTTGTGATGTGTGTGTGATTAGAGGAGCTTATGAAAGCGAGATATTTGGAGGATGCGAATAAGGTGTTCTTGAAGGGCTTACAAGGCGGGTTGAGAGCTCCCGATGAGTTGTATGATCGGATGATTGTCGAAGATTGTAAAGCTGGCGATCATTCTAATGCTTTTGATATTTCGTGTGAAATGGAGGCGGCAGGGCGGCCAGCCACCACTTTTCATTACAATTGGCTTCTTAGCGTTCAGGTTTACTTTAGCAATTGTTTGCTTTTCTTCGGGTGCTTTAGTAGATCTTGACTGTGTTCTAGGTTTCTTTTTTTTCTCTCTCTCTCTCTCTCTCTCTCTCCTTTTGGGTGCTACATTGAACATCCTCTTGTTTTATTTTGTAGGCTACTTGTGGAATACCGGAGATTGCTTTTTCTACATATGAAAATATGGAGTATTCAGGAGAAGGTTTACATTCTATAACTTCCTTCTGAGCAATTGTTTGTTCTTGGTCATGAATTTGCTTGCATAAAGCAGTGTAAGTTTCTACTTTACTAAAATAGTTGCTGTCTAATTGATTTAATGGAAACAAGCATAACCACAGCTAATATTGTTCGTAGCTCCCAATTTTTTGAGGTGCTGTATGTTCAAGTTGTACCAATTCCTTCAGCTGCTTTTTAGAGCTTTTTTAATATAAGTGACTGCCTTTTCTCCTTTTAACATGACAGATTACATGAAACCTGATACTGAGACATATAATTGGGTATTCCAAGCTTATACCAGAGCTGAATCCTGTCAGAATAGGTAAATTCTTGTTATGCATGAAAAAGTCTAGCTCATATCTTTCTAGTAGCAGATTTTATATACCAGTGCTGTTGTATCAGAAATCTCCTTGGTGAATTTCATAGAGCTTCAAGTCTTTTTCAAATTTTTCTGTCTTTATTTAGTGCTTGTGTGTGTTTTTTTCTTTTCCTCCTTTTTTTTTTTTTTTCCTTTTTCAGCCAACATCTGGCCACATGTTTACTGCTAAGTTTAAGTTCTCTAGTTACATCTGTTGATTGTTTATTCATTGTGTCTCAGTTTACTCCAATGTTTGTTTACCCTTCCATGTTAGAAAGTTAGGGTCTTGTTATATGCTTGCTGTTGATAAAACTCTAAAAACATTTTGATAAGCTTCAAGATGCTACTGGCTACTATTGAGATTGACACTTCATCCTGTTGTGGGGTTTTTAAATGAACTATAGGGTTGAAGAGGTTGTAAATTTTCTGGGCATGATGATGGAGGATCATAAGCGCGTGCAGCCTAATGCGAAGACTTATGCGTAAGCTATAATGTGTTTTTATCTTTGCAAATCACTTGAAGCAAACTTCTCTTTGGTAACGATGTTGTTGTCTGATACTGAACTTTTCACCAGATTAGATGGTGAAGTTTTACTCTCCTTCTCATTCTTCACTAGGTTCTTGGAATTCATGCTGCTGAATTTGGAAAGAGCTGAACTAATCTAATGATGTTCGCAAGTGTAACATTTGCATGCATATTCGTTTGATTATAATTGCATTGCCTATTGCAAAAATTTGGTGATTGTATAAAGGTGATATAGCCGGATGAATTTTTCTCATATCTGGAAAACTTTTAGGAGCACATATCAAAATTTCTACTTTTCTAGAGACGTTATATTTCAGCGGCAGATCAAAGAAGATCTTGATGAGCGAAATTTGCTGACGAAAAAAAAAAAAAATTTCAATTCTGAAGCTTAGCGGCTCCTGTAACACTCTATCACCTTATCAAAATTTCTACTTTTCTAGAGACGTTATATTTTACAGTTATATGATATTGATGATGATTTTCTAATTTAACATTGGAGAGCATGATTTCTCTAATACAACAATAAAAACAAAAGAACAGTATGAAACTGCTTGCACATAAGAAAATGGAATTTAGTGGTTTGCAATTATCCCTTGATTAAACATAGGAATCACGTCAGGGTCAAATGCATATGAAACTTGTGATTTTGTGTATTGTTTCCTTACTGCTGAAATTGCAGCCCGTCATGCTTTCTCTTAGCTGAGCTTCTCTTGATTTATTTTCTAGATGGCAGTTCAATGATTTCTTATAATAGTGTGCCTATACTTTTTTTTATTCTTGATAGATAACATCGTAAGTGCATGTTCAGGCTCTTAGTGGAGTGCTTTACCAAGCATTCTGTAGTAGGTGAAGCCATTCGCCATTTTCGTGCACTTACAAACATTGAAGGGGGAACCAAAGTCTTGTACAATGAAGGGAACTTTGGGGACCCGCTTTCTCTGTATCTCCGAGCCTTGTGCCGAGAAGGTATGCAAAGCCACGCTTGTTTACATTTTGTTAGTGACTGTTTGATTGAATGCCTGAGTTATGGTTGCTTTGCTTAATCTATGAGCTTATAGCAATAGCTGTCTTCATGCTTGAATCAGGCAGGATTGTTGATTTGTTGGAAGCCTTAGAAGCCATGGCTAAAGATAACCACCCTATTCCACCACGAGCTATGATATTGAACAAAAAGTACCGCACACTTGTTAGCTCATGGATTGAACCTTTAGAAGAAGAAGCTGAACTTGGATACGAGATAGATTATATTGCTAGGTGGGTACATTAGTGAAGACAAGGTGGCCAGTGCTCTATTTTTATTTTATCTAATTCAGGTATATTGTTGGATATATATACTGCATTTCTGAAAACTCTGCATTTTGGGTCTTACCTTTCCTGGAAATTTTATATTCCATATTGTCTTATGAGCACACCGCTCCTACATTTGGCACAATGTTTTGGTCACTTTTCATACCCTTTTCCTGGATGTGAAGAAGTTATTATATGCAGGTATTGACCTTCATTAATCTTAAACCAGGTACGTAGCAGAGGGTGGGCTTACTGGTGAGAGGAAAAGATGGGTGCCTCGAAGCTGGAGAACTCCTGTAGATCCTGATGCTGCTGGTTTTATATATAGGCCAATCGAGACCTCTTTTAAGCAAAAATCTCTCGAGGATTGGAAGGCATATCATCAGAAGATTTTCAAATTCTTGAAAACTGAAGGAATTACAGCTTTAGGGGATGTATCAGAATCTGATTACGAAAGGGTATTGGAGAGATTGAGGGGAAGGATTAAGGGCCCAGAGCAGAAAATTGTAAAGCCAAAAGCTGCTAGCAAAATGCTAGTATCTGAGTTAAGGGAAGAACTTGAAGCACAAGATTTGCCTGTTGATGGAACCAGAACTGTTCTTTACCAGCGTGTGCAGAAAGCAAGGAGAATAAACCGATCCCGTAATAGACCTCTCTGGGTGCCTCCTGTGAAGGAGAAAGAAGAAGAGGTTAGTCGTTTGTTAAACTTTTTCTTTGTATTCTTAATCATCAAACTTGTTACATTAAGAAAAGGAAAGCCAACAGTAAGTACTGTCTCTCTCATGTTTCTTGAATTTTAGTAACTAAAGTCTGTCAGTTGCATCCCTAATTCTTCTAGCCAATGCTGTTGTCTTTTAGGTTTCTACAAGAGGTTTCGCATAAACACATGTCTAATGTGATTTATTCTGCCAGGTTGATGAAGAGCTTGATGAACTGATTTCACGAATAAATGTGCACGAAGGAGATACTGAGTTCTGGAAGCGCCGCTTTCTTGGAGAAGGAGTGAGCCATCTTCGGGATGTGGACACAGATGAGTTAGATGATGTCGATGATGCAAAAGACATTGAAGATGAGGAGGCCGGTGAAGAAGAGGAGGCTGGTGAAGAAGAAGAGGAGGAGGCCGGTGAAGAAGAGGAGGCCGGTGAAGAAGCGGAGGCTGATGACGAAGAGGAAGCAGAAGTAAAAGTAGAACTAAAAGAGACCCGAGATGCAGATAGGATAGCCAAGAATAAAGAGAGTGAGGCAAAAAGCTTTCCAGAAATGTTGGGGATGCATCTGCTGAAAGATCTAGACCAACCAACTACAACATCAAAAAAATCTGCTCAGGAAATTATGGAAGCATATGATCCTGTATGATATGTTTTGCTTTATAAGAAACAAATCATTTGGTAGCTCAATATAAAGTTGTATCTATTAGCATTGTAGATGGAAGTACTGAAGTTATATCTTTTCACTTGTGGATGTGTAGCTTGACGCCTATGCTGACTTGTTTCCGGATGATGTTGTGGAGGCATACAAAGAGCTGAGAGAACGTCAACTTTTTACTGAAGATGATATTTATACGATAGCTGATGTTTGGGGTTGGTCATGGGAGGTACAACTGTACAACAAGCCTCCGCAGAACTGGTCACAGGAGTGGGAAGTTGATTTGGCAATTAAAATAATGCTGAAGGCATGTTTTCATATCCTCTTTTTTGTTCTGTGCTCATTTACTTGCTGAATTATTACTTGATGCAGAAAAGCATTCAAACATATGCACATTTACAGAATAATGCAGAGATGAGATAAAAGCACAGAGAAGTGTCCCCTGAACATCATAACCTCTTAATGTTTGAATCATTTGACATTTCTGATACAAAAAAAAAAAAAGAATCATTTGGCTTTCCTTCTTTTCTTGTTTGAGGTATGAGGGGCTTGTGATTCAGCTCTCGTTGCTATGGTTATACTTGCATGGTTACCATCTTCCCTTACAACTGAAACATGTCCTTGCTTTATGTTTTAGGTCATAGAACTGGGTGGAACACCCACTATTGGGGATTGTGCGATGATATTGCGAGCTGCGATTAGGGCTCCCATGCCTTCGACTTTCCTGAAGATTTTACAAACAACACACAGTCTAGGTTATGTATTTGGGAGGTGAGACATTTACTTTCTTGCAAATTAGAAAATCAAGTCACTCGTTGCATATTGATTTGTTTTGACCAGGAAAAATTGGAGAAGAGACTCTTGATGACACTCGTAAACCGCTCATTAATTTTTTATTTTTTATTTTTGGCTAAAGTATGAAGGTCCTTCCAGAGCTGGAAATATCTTATTTCTAATCAATTGCCTTGATAACTGTTGCAGTCCTCTATATGAGGAAGTAATCTCCTTGTGTCTCAACCTTAGAGAACTGGATGCAGCAATTGCAATAGTTGCAGACATGGAGACAACAGGGATCACAGTTCCAGATGAAACCCTTGATCGGGTGATTGCTGCCAAAAAGGAGCCTGGCGATGCGGTTGATGAGACTTCAGTATAGGCGCAAGTAATCCCATTGTCCGGCTGGTAGTGATGCCAAATTACAACCTGCAGTAAAAAAAAAAATTGCAACCAGCAGTCCGTTATGTGGCTTTGCCCCTACCTTTTTTGTCGCTGCAAGAGTAGGAAAGGAAGATGATAGTTCATCAAATGTAAAATTATTGCACAAGGATCAGCTGCCCAATGAAGATGTTACTGTTCCATTATTTGTACCTCATGCTCTCGATCAATCGTCTAAGCAAATAGTAGAAAACTCATGCAAAAGCTTGTGTAGTCCCAATGGATCTCTAGATGTGAGATGATATTGAATTAATGCTGTATGTAACCAGAACAGAAATAGTGGCAAGTCATGGGTAAATTATTGGGATTTAGCAGTTTTTTTTTTTTTCTCCCAAAGTCGCATAATCGTTTATTTGATTGTTTCATTTATCTGAAATTTTGTATGTGAATTATTTTCCAAGTATACGGCTCAATTAGTTTTGTTCTTCTCTGGTTTTTTTCTTTTTATTTTGGTCTCGGGCTCCAGCAGAGCAATTATTTCTAGTTGAAGGGACATATTTGATGCGGTGTTTCATTGTTCATTCGCCAAAAGTTAGAGACGCATTTTATCACACATGATAACATTCCTTGTTTACTTATTATTAAGTCTGGAAAACATATGTATGCATATCATAATCATTCTAATGATTTTTATTATTAGAAAATAGAAGTGCGTCTCATTGAAGGGGCCAAATTTTGTTAGTGGAGCTGTTGTCATGTCCATACTTGACCCTGAAGCAAAGCAAAGCCGATGAAGTGGTAAGTTTAGTGTTTTATTGCGAGTCTGCACTGCAGATAGGGAGCATAAAAAGAATCATTATGAATTGTGATGCGAACAACCACGGTTGGGAGTGGATTTACGCAACCAAACCTGGTCATGGTTAAATTTTCCAGTTCCTCTTTCTTTCTTTCTTTCTTTTCTTACATAGATCTTACCTAAATTTGGTAGTGAAGGAGTTGGTTGTATTGTTGGATCAGTAATGTTAACTTGTGCATGACTCTTATATTTACCCCAAGGATAAGTGATTTAACTATTTTTGTAGTAGTGGATCCATTACAGTTTGTAGAATTTGTTTGGTGAGTAACATTTTGTAGACTTTGTCGCTCAAATAATTAAGTTGGTCCGATCAATCTTACAAAACATTCTACATTGTCCAACGTTTTATCTTAATATTTTTTTTTTAAAAAAAATAGCAGAAGTTCTTGTTGAAGTAAAATTAGGCAAAACGTCATTATATTATTTTGCCAAAACAAATATTCATTAAATTACCAAACAGAATAATAATATAACTTGGATAGAATAGCCTTTTTTTTATATAATTTTTATGGAGTTTTTTTTTTTATCATATAAGGTAAGAACTCATTTTTCGGTTAATAATTAATATTAACATCATCTAGATCATATGAAAATTCATTCAACGACAAAACTGTTAAAGAAGGGAAAAGTGGGTAACACCAAACAACTAAAGAACAAAAAAAAAAAATCTTCCTCATTAATTCTCAAAAGAAGAAAACAAAAAATTTCTTTCCTTCAACTCCCAGTCCCATCCAGTCAAGTCGGGGAGAAGAGGAAAGGAATTCAACGTCACCCCCTGAGGTGCGGTGCGGGAGTCATTACATTAGCAAGAAGAGCCACCGCACTACACCACACCACACAAGAGAAAGAGAAAGAAAACAAATGCTTTCCTTTCCCTTCACTTAACATTTAATTATATACTTAACTCTCACAAAATTCCCAATCCCTTCCCCTCTCCCCCCCCCTCTTTCTTTCGTTTGCTTTCCTTTGAGAAACGATGGCAGTTCCGGTAGAAGAAGCCATCGCGGCTCTCTCCACCTTCTCTCTGGAGGTAAACCACCACATTTGCACATGATCTTTATTTCGCATTTTCTTCCTCCAAATAATCTCACTTCCTTTTTTTTTTTTTGACGCGATTCTATTTATTTATTTATTTATTTTTTTTGCCAAAGCATGACCAACCGGAAGTTCAAGGACCGGCGGTTCTGGTGTCCAGCGAGAGAGGAGCCACCTCCAGTCCCGTCGGTATTTCCGCTTTCTTTACTAAAACCCGATTTTGGTTGTTCTTTAAGAATTGTCTAGCTATCCAATATGATAGAATTACAGTGGAATTTGGTGACAGTTTTAGTTTGGAATTTTATCAACCACTAGTCCCCTTCCGCTCCTACTGGGAATTCAAAAGGAAGATGGCTTTGCTACTAGTATCCGGCAATGTAGACAGTAGATCTGCTACCATTTTTTGCTTTTCCAAAACAAGTTGCAAATGTGATTGGTTTTTGAAACTGGATTCTTTAAAAAGATCGAGGAACCTAGGTTTTGGCATTACTTGTACGTTCAATGCTTGCTGCATAAATCTTGTTCTGATATCAAATGGCACTGTTAAGCCTGGTTTTACTATCAAAAAATGAAAAAGAAACATCAAATGTCACTTTTAAGTGTTGCTGCATTACCTTTTTATGTTTCTTTATGGAGAGCTATTGTTGTATAATGCCCAGAGTGCTGATTGCGTCCTATGTGTAGTTGTTGCTGCCTTTTCTTTTTCTGATGTATCCGTTGCTTTCCTCTTCTGTCAGAGTATAGCGATGTTGCTGCCTACCGCCTATCTCTTTCAGAAGACACAAAAGCACTCAATCAGCTGGTGTGTGGCCCTGGCCCTGTTTTTTCTTGCATGGGCAATCTGCATTTTGCTTGATTATTATCTGAAAAAATTGCTTTTCTTATGGCGATTTTGATGTAAATTATGCTATACTTGCAGAATGCACTTATCCAGGAAGGAAAGGAGATGTCATCAGTCCTTTATACCTATCGCAGTTGTGTTAAAGCGCTTCCTCAGGTCTATTTTCCTTACTTCAAATAAATATCTCCAGGGATAACTAGTATGCATACTGCATAATATGAAGCTCAGTTTGAACTTTTTGGTTCCTCTTATGTCAATGTATATATCCTAAAAGATATTCCCATTGTATACTTATGAGCATTGGTCATTCCCGCTTCTTTAATTGAATTTATCGCAGAAGATACAATTGATAAGTGTAGGAAACATGCATCTCATTCTGCAGAAAGAAAAAAATTGGATGCCATTGACTCAGACACAATTGATCAGTTTAGGTGGGAGCTTGCCCTTTCAAAGTATCATAAGTACATACTATGTTACGTACAGTTCTATACTGCTTTCTTTAACTTCATTTTTAATTGAATCATACCACTGACTCCAGTAAAAGAAGCAATTATACTGGTGATTGAATACAAGATCTGGGGAATACTTTCTCTTAAATAATATAATTTCCCCTTCACTATCCTTTACTCATGGACAATGTATTTGTGGCAGCTTCCTGAGTCCATGAAGCACAGTCAGGCTGACTTGTATTTAGAGACATATCAAGTTTTGGACTTGGAGATGAGCCGTATTCGTGAAATTCAGCGATGGCAAGCATCAGCGTCATCTAAAGTCTGTTATCAATACCATATCTCTATATTAATATTCTGTTATTGCCCTTGAATCAATTTCACCCTCCTTGCATTTAAGCTAATGCTTAATTTGGATGTTCCATAATGCTGTTTACTGATGCAGCTTGCAGCTGACACGCAGCGGTTCTCTAGACCAGAGCGGCGCATTAATGGTCCTTCTATAACTCATCTCTGGTCTGTTCATAGCTTAATACGTACTTTTGTATTTCATTATCCATAACTACCTTATTTCCCCGGATTTCCTTTTCTGTTTCTTCCTCATAGCTGAATGCTTTTGTACATGAGGCTGCTGGTGCTCTGTGAATATCCTCTCAATGTGAGAGAACATGAGAACACCAATGGTTGTTTGATCAATGCATATATCTTTTGCAGGTCCATGTTAAAGTTACTTGATGTTTTAGTGCAACTTGATCACCTTAAAAACGCCAAAGCAAGTATACCTAATGATTTCTCTTGGTATAAGAGGTATGCTAATATTTCTTACCTGATTACTTATTTTGCTGGATATATGGATAGCGACTTTCTGAAATTACAACTCCAATGGTTTGATATATATATTCTAGTCTTATTTTGATTTAGATGCTGGCAACAATTTCTGCAACCTGGACACTGCAAGCCTGGAAAATAACTTATGAAGCCATGTATTTGAATGCCAATAAGATTATTGCATGTTTGCATCTTTCTGCTGAGAAAATACAAGTGGACCAGTGATTGCGTTGTTGTTTCTTACTGCACCTTAATAACATATACCTGTGCACCTGTCAAGAAGTTCATCTATAGAGACGCAACAATGACATAAGTTGTGACCACTCTTTGAAAAGATAAGCTGGCTAGATGATGAGAAGTTTTAAGCAATTCACCAAATTAAAGCACCTTTTGTGATAATTCTAGTCGTGAAGGTTTCTATCTTGAGCATCTTGCAGCCATCCACTTGCATAAAGTTTCAAATCAATCTTTGTAAATGGGAAATGTGAGGATTCATATTCTTATACCAAGTTTTGTGAAAGCTTCATGTGGCAGGAAAAGATCAAGGTTGTCAAATTTGAGCTTGTGCAATCCTGATTATGATTTATGTTATTACTAAAAATATTGAATCACGTGTCATGCTTTTTACTGATAGATTTCCTGTTCTGTACTTATTTTAGACGATATTAATGATTTGGCTGTTGTGATATTGAGTATGCTTGCAGCATTTCTTTTGTCACGTACTATTTAGACATTATTTCCAAATCTTAACTTTGAAATATAGCATTTATTTTCTCTTTTTTCTTAATCAATTTCCATTTCTTAGGACATTTACCCAAGTAAGTGTGCAGTGGCAAGACATTGATTCGATGAGAGAGGAGTTGGATGATTTACAGGTGCATGACATGGTTCATTTCATATCATGGTGCTGAATTTTGCAGACATCATAATCTGTTAAAACTTTGTCGTTGCTTTCTCCTTTTGAAGGGCTTATCTGGCACTTTCATCTATCTGTGATCACTATTAACTTTCCTTTACTCATATTTTTGCAGATCTTCTTAAGCACACGATGGGCTATCTTATTGAATTTGCATGCTGAGATGTTTCGTGTCAATAAGTATCCTGATAAAATAGTGTTTGTATTTCTAGTAATTGATTGGAGGAGAAGTGTTCTACTTCAACTTTAACTTAACGACATATATATTTATGTGAATACTCTTGTTCTTGATTCATAAAGAAAGCTGCTAGTTGCTTTTTTTGCTTTCTATATCTTGCTATGATGCCTTTGGTTTTAGATGTATGGTTGTTATTGCATGGTCTAGAATTTCTTTTCAGTCAGTCTTTCTATGGCATTATTTATGTCCGCGTTGTCATTGTGGTATTTCTTTCAAGGACATCTAGAGGGACTTGGTAAGGCATTTTTGTGTTTGTGTTACTTTGCTAAAGAGGATGCCTCATGCGCCTGCGCTGTATTCTCCGTCTTGTAGAGTAATGCATTTCTTTTCAAATCGGCAAGAAAAAGTCGATATCTTATGAGTTCCTTGACTCCGAGTAGTGTAGAAGATATTCTTCAAGTTCTCATAGTCTTTGCTGTCGAGTCACTGGAGTTGGACTTTGCGCTTCTGTTTCCAGACAGACACATCCTTTTGCGTGTTTTACCTGTTCTTGTTGTCTTGGCAACATCATCAGAGAAAGATGGTGAGTCACTGTATAAGCGGGTGAAAATCAACAGGCTGATTAATATTTTTAAGGTATTTTAGTTAATGTGCTCTATACTTTTCCATGATGTAATATTGAATGTCCATATACATGAGTTATATATTTCCTTGCCTGTTACTTTCAAATTCTAAAGCCCTGAACAAATTTTGTAGTTTGATTTTTGTTTTTGTGTGCTGTGGCTGATGTTGCAGAACGATCCAGTTGTTCCTGCTTTCCCAGATCTTCATCTTTCTCCTGCTGCAATCTTGAAAGAGTTGTCACTTTACTTCCAAAAGTTTTCTTCACAAACTCGCCTTCTCACCCTTCCAGCACCTCATGAACTCCCACCCAAGGAGGCACAAGAATATCCTTTTGAAGCATATAAAATTTCACGCGTTTGTTGCATTGAATTGATGAGTGCTTTTCAGTTACACATTCTGCTGAAACTTTAGCATGAGAGAATTGATTTTTTCAGGTGATGGCCTTTATTTTTCACATAAGGAAGTGATATCCTTCTTTTTTCGGTTTACAATGATTATCTTTGTGGCCTTTATAGTTGATCACATAGATCTACTGTTTTCTCTGTTGTAATTGCTGAGGAGATTGCTAATTTGCATAAACACATTTTTCATAGTATTGATGCACTGCAAAAGCTTTTATTTGTTAAAAACTTTCCAAGATGTCCCTCTAACATTTTGTTTTATGCACTGAGATTGATATTTGCTGACCTTTCTTCCATCCAAGCATATTTGTTTTGGTTCTGGGTTTACGCTTATATATAATTCCTTGACCTTTTTTATGTTGTTTGGTAGGATATCTTAACCTCTTTGTTCTATTTGAACCCTTACGAAAGAACAGATAAATTGATTCTGTTCTACTCATGCTAAAGTACATAATGACTTACAATGACTGTTAATAGAGCCTTCTGACCTTTTTGGGTAGTCTTTCCTTTGCATTTATGTTTCTCAATGGGATGTTCGAGGTAGAACTGAATGAGAGATACTCCTGTTGCCCTTTGGGCTTGAAAGAGTATCAATGGGTTATAAGCTTAGCGGTCCATGTTTCTTGCATCATGCATGTTTAGGTGGCTCCACTTTTTTTTGGGTGGTAATGATTGATCCCTAACATAATATACTTATCAGAGACATTATTTGATCACAAATCATATTGGAAACATCCGTGCTGAGCATGATGATTTCACAATTCGATTTGCTTCATCCTTGAATCAGGTGCTAAAAACTTCCCTCAACCCTTTATTGTCCTATATTAATGGTGATCACCCTTTTCTTTTTCTTAGCAAAATTGTAACGTATGCCTCACTTTTAAACTTGCCTATACAGCTATTGGTGTTGAAGTCACTAGATGGTGCAGATATTGAATGGTGCAAAGAAGTGAAGGGAAGCATGTACGATATGGTAGTTGAAGGTTTCCAGCTCTTGAGCAGATGGACTGCACGAATTTGGGAACAATGTGCTTGGAAATTTTCTCGTCCGTGCAAAGATGCAACTCCGTCAGAATCAAATGGAAATTCAGCATCATCTTCTGACTATGAAAAGGTACCATTTCTTATACTCGTCATTTTTGCTTTGGCTCATTGACCTCTGCAAATCATAGTTGTGAATGTGTGTGCTGGTGCTAAGCTTGTCTTGATGCAAGTCACTCAAGAGATGCAATTTGATTTAGTACTATTCTATTTTCCCCTTACTGAGGCTGGTTTGTTGAAATTAGGTGGTACGTTACAATTACAGTACTGAGGAAAGGAAAGCACTTGTCGAAACTATTAGCTACATAAAGAGTGTTGGATCTATGATGCATCGCTGTGACACATTAGTGGCTGATGCCTTGTGGGAAACCATACATGCTGAGGTGCAAGATTTTGTTCAAAACACATTAGCCACCATGTTGAGGACTACCTTCAGAAAAAAGAAGGATCTTTCTAGGTTGGTATTGAAGATGTCATTATGTGATTTGAGTTTCCTCTTAGAATTTTGCTAATATCTCAATGGAAGGATTCGACTTACTACTTGTTTATATTCATCAGAAACCAATTGTTGATTATTACTTATTGACATACAATTAGAGTACTACATAAGGAACTATCTACTCGCGGGAAAATTACAAGGTTCCGACCCTTTTTAAAGCCAAAAAATCTCTTAATATGGACGCATTAGCTTCTACCATGCTGGCATGTCAAGCATTCTCTTTTATGTTTTGAGTTGCAAATTTTCAAAAGGAAATCGCAGGAGGAACACAAGCCAAGAATACTTTAACTTGTTCTTGCTGTTCATGTTTCAAAAACTAATTGTGTACTTTCTTATTGTTTGTAACAACTTTTAGTTTGAATTTTTATTTAATGCTTTTTAATTCTTTTTGGTTTCATTGTAATTTTCAGGATACTATGCGATATGCGGACTCTTTCAGCAGATTGGATGGCAAATACTAGCAAGCCGGAATCAGAGTTACAGTCACATGGAGGTGATGAAAGTAAAGGGAACTTCTTCTATCCAAGGCCAGTTGCACCAACAGCTGCACAGGTATTCACTAAGTTTATCCTTTATCCATCCCTTGTTTGTAATGCAATGACTAAGTTTTTCATTTAGTCGTGTTTGAATTTCTTGGTGCCATGTTGATTTTCACACCTCAAAGTGAGAGTTTTATCTATTTCAAAAAAAAAAAAGAAGAGGTAAGATTGCTTTGGAACAAAAAACTGAAAAAAGATCTGGAATTGCTCATCCATCTTGTGCAAGCAGTTGGATCATATAAAATATTTGGGTATGTTCACAATCATGCAATCAAATAATCTAAAAACAATTAGGTGCTTGTGCTGTTGTATTGTAAATTACATGCTTGACTACACTGTTGACACTTGGTTTTCTGCATCAGGTCCATTGCTTGCAGTTTCTGATTTATGAAGTGGTGTCTGGGGGTAACCTTCGGAAACCTGGGGGACTCTTTGGTAACAGCGGCTCTGAGATTCCTGTGAATGATCTAAAGCAACTAGAAATGTTCTTTTACAAGCTTAGCTTCTTCCTACATATATTAGATTATTCCGGTAAGTTTCCTAGTTCCATTTCATTTTAATACAGGGCAAGGGTTTAACTTGATGAACTGAAGGTCCACTACATATATAATGATACAAGGTAAATGACAGTCATGCATTTTCAAATATTTCCATACTCTATAATTCATTTATGTGGGGCTGGGGGTGGTGGTGGGCACTGTTTGGGGTCCAGAAGGCGCTTTTACTGGACAAATAATACAAACTTCCTATACTCCATAAAGTCCAGCAATAATTCCTTTTCTGAAAAAGTAAATCAGTGCTAGAATAGTAACTGTAGTATCAGCAATACAAATGCTGATCAAAAAAATTTCTATAACCAAATAAATCTGAAGGGAATGGATGCCATGGACTTGGAAAATTCCTCTTCTTAGATCCATGATGAAACTATTTTTGTATGTGCCTTTCATTTTGTTAGATTGATATTATTTCAGGAGTCTGTTTTTTTCTCGCTTAGAAATGTTCACTAGTGCAATCAATTTGCTCCTGTAAGTTTTAATGCTGACGTACTGATGTTTACAGCTACCATTGCAACTTTGACGGATCTTGGTTTCTTATGGTTTAGAGAATTTTATTTGGAATCTTCTCGAGTTATTCAGGTATGGAAGCATGATGGTTATATTTCCACAACATATTTGATAGTGGATATTGAACTCCAGTAAACCCAGAGACAGTAGCTCGACCTAAGCAATGTTAGATGTGCTCTCTCAAGAGTGTTGAAATTTGTTTACAATCTAACTACTTTTGGTGTCATGCATGTTGTTCTCTCTGTTTCCAAGTGAAACATTCACTGCTGTTCCACTTTTGGTTGTAGTATAAAAGTATGGCAAACCCTCTTTTGTTTTAGCTGAAATGCCATATATCGGTCAGTGGACAAAAGCCCCGATGCAGTAGTGCTGGTATTTTTTGCTTTAGCCTTTTTTCCCCATTTTCCATAGAACAACAGGGCCAATGAAATTAAGAACTTTATTTACAGAAAGGCCCTTTGGTGCAATCTCTTTCTAGTAAATGGTTTTCAGTTTGAATTGCTTGAAGCTGGGTGCAATAGAAGCTAATCCTCGAGTTTGTTACAGTTTGTAACTATGCTTCATATGCTATAATTATAAATTATTCCTGTGGTTATCTTCTTTGTGTTGACCATGAGATACTACAAATTTGCATTTTCTGATTGACATGCTTGATTTGTGCATGGAGGGGCAAGATATTTTCTTTTGCTACTCGTTTAAAAGAAATCAACTTGTAGTTTTGTTCTGTTGATGTCAGGTTTTATTAGAAATGCTCAATGTGGGCATGAATAAGCAAAAGTTACTATTTCTTGCTTCTCTTCCACAAAATAATTTGAAGACTATTTCTTGTTCTGTTGTTAGTTTGTGAGCAATGTTTTTTAAGAAAAAAGTGCCTGAGATATTGATCAAAGAAAGTAAGCCCTTACCTTATGATTTTTATAAGTTGACTCCCTTTCACATGTTCGTAATACAGCAGAAAAGAATCGGAAAAGACCTTACGTGAGTTCGTGCATAGCAGACAAAATAAAGAAACCAGCACACTAGAAAATCTGAGAACAAAATATCATTTTTAAACTGTTAAGTCTTAAAAAACTTAGCACATAGCTTAGTCCTAAATGACAGCTCTTACCCTACCATTGCCTTGGCAGAATCCTCTGGTAACAATTCAGATATATGTCAAGTGTAAGGGCTAAAATTTGAGAAATTATGAGGCATGGGTGTAGTTGCCTTTGACACATAATTCAGGGTACAGAATCACAAAAAAAGGCTTATGGCATGAAAGTGCCCATTAGTTATTGTGACTTCATATCCTTTCTTGTCAACTTAAACAATGACGTGACTGGAGAGGAATTCTAGTACTTTTTTTATGGTTGATCCTGTTTGAAGTAATTGTCATTTATATTGCATTTTTTTTTGTAGTCTCAAATGGAGCAAACTGCTAGGACCTTTAGAGAAACTCCCATTGCATATCGTCCACTAGATTGTAAATGTTTTCAACTTCAGTTTTGTATCTCTTGAGGATAACTGATCTAATTAAAATTCCATCCCTCTATTAAATTACTTATTACGAAAAGGAAAAAGTGGTCTCAAGTTTTACTTTCGTTTGAACTGCCATGAGATGGCATGTATATTTCCTCAACTCATCTCAACCTGAAAAGCCCTTTATACCATTTAGTTTTGGAATTGCCTGGTAGATTGTTTTTGAGCATGGTGGTCAAACAAGGACTTGGTGAATTAGATAAATCTTGTTGAACTTGTCAAGGAAGAACTGGATTTGAATCTGCTTATTCTGTTGATGCACATACAAGTTCATAGATATTTTTTATCCGTTACATTCCTCTCCTGACTTTTGCATCTTACAAATGTGTAGTTTCCTATTGAATGCTCTCTTCCCTGGATGCTGGTGGAGCATGTGCTTGATTCCCAGAATGCAGGCCTTCTTGAAAGTGTTCTGTTACCATTTGATATCTATAATGATTCAGCTCAGCAAGCTCTGTCTGTCCTTAGGCAACGCTTCCTGTATGATGAAATTGAAGCTGAGGTACATCAATTTTTTTCCTTTCCAAGGATAAATTCTTTAATATCTCTAGCAGTGGATTTGCGTATTTCTTCTTTATCGTTTGATGAATTTGTTGTTGGCTAGCTGAATATCCTGTCACTGTCCTTCGTGCTGATTTATTCTTTATAAGTTCTTACTACTTTGGGGATATGTTTCCTGTTTTTTTGGTAAACATGTACTTTATGGTCTATTAACAGAAAACTTGGTGCATTCCAGAAACCTGTCTGACAACCACAAACCCTGATCTTCTTGGTTTCTCTCAACCCCTTTCCTCACTGTCTCAATTGTGTGAATGGAATTTCCTGTATAACAATCTATGTGTCTTCTTCAGAGCTAGAAGATATGGTTCTTAACAGTATCATACTTGAAAATATGTTTAGCGCATGCTTGTTCATAAGGTGCATGTCAAGAAAAACCAGGCAACTTCAGTATTTTCACCTCAAAGATCTTTGTACACATCAACGTATACAGTATATGGAAAGAAATTCCAGAACTTTTGATCTTTTTGATCTCTTTATAGATAAGGAATTAGGAAACTTTGTTGTGTCCTTGTGGCTTCTGGGATTATAATCGAAATCTGAATCATTGTGAGATCTCACACTTTAAACTGGTACTAAATTGTAATGGTTACACAGTTATTATTCTCTGATTCCCTACTTCATTGTTAAGATAAGTTCAACTGGTCAGACTCTTTTCTTGTTGGAACTATGTTCGCATTCACATGCTCACATATGCAATAACGTAAACTTTTGCTTTATACTAACTCGGTATTTGTGAACTTTCATCGATGTTTTACAGGTGGACCATTGTTTTGATATATTTGTTTCTAAGCTTTGTGAAATTATTTTCACATACTACAAAAGCTGGGCTGCAAGGTACTGCTCTTGCCTTTACCGTAGTGTCCTGATACCCAGAAAATAGAATGGACTAAACTTCATTTCTTGTTGTGATTTCTTCTGCAGTGAGTTACTTGATCCATCTTTCCTATTTGCCTTGGATAATGGAGAAAAATATTCTGTACAGCCAATGAGGTTTACTTCACTATTTAAGATGACCAGAGTGAAGGTAAAAGCCTTATTTTATTTATCTCATTGTGGCTCATCATCTAAATGAATGCACATGGCTGATTTGCTTCAAGTTGGCCGTATTATCTTGCATACTACCATGACTTACTCCGTCATTGGAAATGACTAGTGATAAATAATGCTTTTAAAGTGCTAGTTGTTTCTTTTTCTGATTTGCTTCAAGTTGTTTCTTTCTGGTGCACCTCTGCTTCATTTTGATTCTTATGATGTGCAGTTACTTGGAAGGACCATTGATTTGAGAAGCTTGATTTCTGAACGAATGAATAAAGTTTTCAGGGATAATCTGGAGTTCCTTTTTGACCGTTTTGAGTCTCAGGATCTATGTGCGATAGTGGTAAGTTGCTAACCTCACATCACATTGGTAAGGTAAAGTGTAGTTCAATGTTTGGTCTCTATCAGTCACCTTAAATTCTTTGGTTGCAGCTTTACTTACTACATTTTATTTGAAGATAATTGAACCAGACTGCTGTTTGGCTGCAGGAGTTGGAAAACTTGCTGAATATCTTGAAACATACTCACGAACTGCTTTCCAAAGATCTGTCTGTTGACTCTTTTAACCTCATGATGAATGAGATGGAAGAAAACATATCCCTTGTGTCATTCTCTAGTCGACTTGCTTCCCAGGTTTGGCTTGAATTTTTCCTGTCTTTCCCGTACTCTGCCATCCCCATCCCCTCTCTTGTGTAATACTGATGCTTGAAAATGCTTTCTTCGTGTTTGTATTGCGGACAAACACTTTCCTTCTGAATTATTGAATTCATCATCATTTTGCTTCTTGTGTCAAGTTATGGAGATAACTTAGGTTGACAGCTACTCTTATGTACAAAAGTTGAAAGCAAGCCCAATATCTACATATGTAGAAGGTCAAAATTATGTTGTCTTATACCTTGTAACCTAGGTTGCTTAGTTTGGTGTATGCTTTACCTTTTGCTTTCCTGAGGGGCTTGCTATGAGTCAACTTGGACTTTCGATAATTTTACGCTTGCCCTTCACTTATTCAGTGTTATTGTTTATGCCAGGTTTGGTCGGAGATGCAAAGTGATTTCTTACCAAACTTCGTCCTCTGTAATACCACTCAGCGTTTTGTCCGATCATCACGGGTTCCTCTAGTCCCTGTTCAGAAACCATCAGTTCCGCATGCCAAGCCTAACTTTTATTGTGGTACTGAGGTAAGAAAGTGGCTTTTTCCTGTGATATTTGTCTGGCATTCAACCTTATAATTTCTTATAGCTTGTCTGCTCATGATGTTTTATCAACTTCAGTAACTTGGTGGATGTATGCTTGTCACCTGGCAGGAGTTGAATTCTGCGCATCAAAGTTACACACGGTTGCATAGTGGATTCTTTGGGATTCCCCATATGTTTTCTATTGTTAGACTTCTGGGATCCAGGTCATTGCCTTGGCTTATCCGAGCCCTGCTGGATCACATATCAAATAAGGTATGCCATGCTTTTGAGCATTAGTTGTTTGTCGTTTACTAATATAACTTCTGGATTATGGTAGAACTTAATTGCTTTGTTTACAATTGATTGAGCAAACACTCTTTCCTTCTTCTTTTCTTTTTCTCTTTTTTTTTTTATATATATATTTTCCTTCCTAATAGGTGGAGGCTGGTACATCATTTTTTCTTTTAAGTTTTTCTTTGTAGTTTGTCTAAGTGGTAAAAATGTTGTCCGATTGACTGTTATAATGCTAGTAGCCTAGTTCTGTCACTTGTGCTTTTTGCAGGCTGGAGCTTGTACCATATTTTCTGAGTCAGTTGTGCCGATGTTATACAATAAATCTAGAATTCTGCCATTGTGCAACTCTATTTTGGTTTACATCTGAGTGTTGAACTATGTGCTTATTATATTCACAAACCACTTGGTTTTCTGCATCGTCTTCTGAAGGATTTATTGCCTCTTGCAATTTGAGTACTATTAAGAGATTTCACTGAGATTCCTTCCAATGTTGTAAAACAGCTTCAGTTTTTCTTATAGTTTGTGCACTGCATGTTTTAGGTAACTACACTCGAGCCTATGATTACAGGATTGCAAGAAGCATTGCCAAAATCTATCGGATTACTTCCATTTGATGGAGGAGTCACAGGTAAAGTGATCGTGTCCTAATATCAGTTCGTCTTTTTTTTTTCTTTCGTCATACATGTGGATGGGGGTAACTGAAAGCAGGGGAAGAAAGACATGATATGTCAATGTTATCATGGCCATGTGGTAATGTGAAGGTCATGGAATGCTTTTGTTTTGGGTAACCGACCAGATTGAGGCCTTAGATGGGAATGGGGAGAATGAATACCAAAAATGAGGTGGGCTGAGATATGGAGTACTGCACCTTATGGAAAACTAATACAAAAGAGAGCTTAGTGTAAAAAACAGATTCATTTAGCCTGTTTTTGGAGTAAGGGCTAGATAAGCTGAATTCTATTTTAGAGAAGCTTTACATGCAATGTCAAAAGCTACTTGCATCTCTAACAGTATCCTTCTCTGGTTATATGGCATGTCTGAAAACAAAGATTACATGGACTTGTGAGTGGCTGGTATTTCACTGCCTCTCTAGACCCTCCTATCTATAGATTGCCTACTTGATTACATTTGTGTTCTCGCTTTTCTGTGCTTACTATTATCCTTTTTTGTTGCTAACTTTACTTCGTTCACTCACATTACTATATGCAAGAAATAATTTTTAGCAAACTTCATTTTTACAAAAAATTCATTGCCTCTTTGGATGTTACGCTCCTATTTGGCATGCATGAGAAATGCAAGTGAAATTTAACTGATACTTTTACCTATGTACTTCCCTTGAGTGTAACAAACAACAACAGGGGCTTGTTTCCAGCTTAACCATTTGCTTGCACACTGCCATTCATGCTCCATGTTTAAGTTGCCTATCTTGATCTTCACACCTCCTGATTAATAGCTGTTGTTTGTATCTTTCCAATATGTTTGTGTAATATTTGATGCAGAAATAATAGTAATATATATCTCACTGCAGGCCTGGCCCCTGTTAATTTCCGTTGTGACATGAAATGTGGACCATGA
The DNA here is from genome assembly GCA_028386065.3 of Turnera subulata. Taxonomy (NCBI): domain Eukaryota; kingdom Viridiplantae; phylum Streptophyta; class Magnoliopsida; order Malpighiales; family Passifloraceae; genus Turnera; species Turnera subulata. The sequence continues at coordinate 34,716 of JAKUCV010002551.1, read as the reverse complement.
TGAAATAACGACTGCAATATGGCGCTGAAATGCCTGTGTTTTAGTATGTTTCTGTCTGTGACAATGCATAGGTCGTTTTTATTGCCAGGTTGTATGAGGCTGGTCAAAGAAAATCTTACTTGGGGAATGAAATCAGAGCTTAAAGCAGAGGTTCTTAGAGGGATAAAGGAGATTGGAAGTGTATTGTACTGGATGGGGCTTCTTGACATTGTTTTGGTCAGTATATTAACATATTTCAGTGTCACCCATTACATGTCCAGACGTCTTAAAATATGCATTGGATAATAACTGGAGTCTTCCATGACTGATACAAATTCCTGCAGCATGGCAGCTTATGCTTTTGTCTTCCAAAGCTTCATAGTGAAACATGAATTGCTTATATTTTTCTCCATTTATATAATTATTGCAAATCACCCACAAGATGTAAAACTCCATAAAGAAAACAGCTGACTCAAAATAACAGTTTGAATTGAGAAAAGTGTGGTATGTTCGAATGATGATATCAATTGAAGAAAACATATCTGTCCCTTATATTAATTTGGGCTTCATTATGTATTTGTTTGCTCTAATTACAGTATTTTGTGAAACCAATGATTTTTGTTGTTTCTGACTTATCATATTTGTGATTTTACATGTTGACAGAGAGAAGTTGATACGACGCATTTCATGCAAACAGCGCCCTGGTTAGGCTTGATTCCTGGTGCAGATGGGCAGATATTGCATTCTCAAGATGGTGCGGATAGTCCTCTTGTCAATCTCTTCAAGTCAGCTACAGCTGCTATTGTGTCTAACCCTGGATGTCCACATCCAACATCTTTCTACACCATGTCCAAACAAGCCGAAGCTGCAGGTTTGTACCTTCCTATCCTTAATTATCCCTATGGTTATTGCTCTTTTTTTGCAGGCTTTTGCAAAAGCATAACTAAACTTGTGAAAATTGTATGTTATGCAATCTGAAAAAGTAATACTTTCTGCAAGAATTGGAGTCTATACCCCACCCTCACTTTCACTGCAAGGTGTGAAGGCAGAGCCAAGGTTCAGTGGGGTATCGAAACCACCTTCTTAACATATGCATGCACATATATTCAGTTAACATATTAATTATGAATACCAGACCTTATTATTCTTTCACGTTAAGGATGTGGATGTACGTTGGTTAACTTAGAAAAGTATTATATATCAGGGACCTTATTAGCTAAGAAGATTTAATATTAGGCAAGAAGGTTTTGAGTTTACCTTGTGAATCACTTCAATGCAGTGTGGTTGATTGATTTAAATCCAAAGCGGTCCCTTAACTATTCACTTTTTATTATTACATTGGCAATAATCCAGAAAATTTTGGAATTTTCAGAGTGGGGTCAAAGGAGTTGGCATCCTGCCAGTGAAAAAGAAATTGCATATTACATATATTGAAATACAAGTTCGGAAAAGGTTTTGTTCTCTTTTTGGCGATAACAAGAAGTTGAATAAAATAGATAAAACAAAGGAATCAATAGAGTTACATTGCTTATAGGAGGTGCATACCTTCTTGACCGGGTGAATGACCTTTCTTTGCTTGTGCTTATTTCAAGTGATGTTTTTTGGTGTTCAGGATTTTCTGTGAAAATCTTCTGTTTAGAGCAGTTATGAAAGATAAAAATTGAATGCCTTTCATCCCCTTTCACCCTTCATTGGAGTCTCCAATGTCAATGTGATGGTTTTGATCTTTCCTCTTTGATGTAGATCTTCTGTACAAAGCAAACATCAATACTGGAAGTGTACTGGAGTATGCCCTTGCATTTACTAGTGCAGCTTTGGATAAATATTGCAGTAAATGGAGTGCTGCTCCCAAGACAGGGTTCATTGACATAACGACTTCAAAAGATTTTTATAGAATATACAGTGGCCTTCAAATTGTAAGAAACAAGCTTCTTCTGTTTGTTCGTAACATTACGAGATGATGTATATATCTTCTGCAGTTTATCTTATTAGTGGTTGCTATGTTTCTGTACGTAACAAGCTTGTGCTAAGTGCATTTGCTCATTTTGTTCAAGAGGGTTTATCATGTCTGTATATACATTTATCACACGTCAGCGAGGTAGGATGAACCTAATGAATTTTGAGAATCAACATCATGGCATGTACCCAGTTACCTTTTTTCTTATGGCAATAAATCTTGGATTATGCATTTGTCTCCTATATATTTGCATTTTGTATTTTCTTTTGCACGAACAATTTCATGGATCAAACTGTTTCAAGAATTAAAATGAGCTGCAGAGTTTATGAATGGAGATTGTTGAAGTCTTGTCTTAAAACAAGGTTAAAGTGAATACATTAGCATTGAATATTTGATCTGAAGCCTCACTGGAACTTCGCCCCAAAACTAGGATAATTTGAGGATTATCTTTCTTCCTGCTAATATGTTCTCATACTTGTTTGCAGGGATATCTGGAGGAGTCTGTCCAAGTGTCAATAAATCATGAAATTTTTGGAGATTCGGTTGCTTGGGGTGGCTGCACCATCATATACTTGCTCGGACAACAGTTGCATTTTGAGCTTTTTGATTTTTCATATCAAGTTCTCAATGTTGCCGAAGTGGAAGCTGGATCAATCACGCAAGCACAAAAGAATCCACATCTTGCTCAAGTAAGCTTTTAACCATGTATTTTGGTTGTTGGTGTGGATGATTAATATTTGCTTCTCCTTGGATGATTAAACTCATTTTGCTGTCCCTTCTGCAACTGTCAATGTATTTAAGTTTTAAATAGTGGTTGTAGAGAATCATACTTTGCTTTTTATTTATACCTTCTATTCAATTAATTTGCATTTGTCGGAAGTCTTCACTATTTACACAATACATCATTCCCCTAGTGAGTCAAGTTTAGTTTATGATGTATAGAATCTCTTGAGCCTCTTGCTTAAATCTGAATCGGCCTAGTTGCTGGCATCTGTAAGGCTTGGTTTCTAGGTTAAAAGTCAATTTGTGGGCTTCTGGTCTGATGATTAGTAAACCTTTGACCCATTTGCTTGTTTGAAATTTCTAGCCCTTACAGTCTGAGGATATGTCCAAGTTTGGTCTAATTTGCGTCTCTGAACATGTCTGCCTAAACCCATCAACACAGCAAGTGAACAAGCGTTTCTAATCTCAATTGTGTATCATATCTTCGAACCAAGCTGATCTCGGAGTAGATTGTAACACAATCAAACTGCATCTGTTTTCTGTTTTTCTTCCTTAAGAATAAAACATCACATATACCATCATTCTGTGTTTCTGGCACAAGAGGATTAGTGATTGAGCTTTGCAATAAATTTCCAGAACTGATTGGTTTTAGACTAAATGCTGAAAAAAAGAAATGTCTATGGTTTCTCATATTTTTGGTTGGTTTAAAACTTTGCTTTTACTCAGGGATGGGAAGCCCTATTAGAGGCAATGAAGAAAGCAAGACGATTGAACAATCATGTTTTCTCTATGCTAAAAGCTCGTTGCCCCCTTGAAGACAAGACGGCTTGTGCTATCAGGCAAAGTGGAGCCCCACTTCATCGGATCAAGTTTGAGAATACTGTTTCTGCATTTGAAACATTGCCTCAAAAAGGTGCCTGAATGAGTCTTGTAAGCCATTTCACCCTTCTTCCATCATGTATTGTAACCTATGAGTATCCGGCTATCTGTAATTTGGTGGCTACCACTGTGTTGTTTGTATATGATAGGAAACAGATAAGTCTAATTGTAAAATGAACTGATACCATTTGGGGCCTATTTTCTCAGTGATATATGTCTGTGGGTGCTGTATGTTCTGCTTCAGCTTTGAGCTTGATACTTTTGTGTTGGTTTAGTGCTCCTTTCCTTTTGCAACAACAAACGGGTTAAAGCTTCACAATTCATTCTTTTCGTTATCACTCTTAAGGGAAGCGTTTCACTTGACATCAGAAGAAAGGAAATGTGTGATTAAGGTATTTAATAATGCACCTAACCAAACTGTGGTGTAGTTAGGATGTATAAATCTTAATTAAAATCTTACCAGATACCCATCTCTGTGATTTATTCACACCAAACTCTTCCAACCCACGATAATGTCGGTTTTTTTATTAGTATGCCCCCTGGTAATCTAATGAAGGGCCATTACAGAGTCATATATGTCCTAAAATGTTCCTTGCACTGCACATATTAGAGTCGTCATCTTTTTATGAAATGATTGGCTTATTTTGGCACTACAATTTTATGATAATACCTCCCTTCATTATTCAATGGCAGATAATATAATATAACCGACTGGTCAACATCTCCATGTTGACTGTAGAAAGGCATGGGAGAGTAATTATTTTTTGGATGATATAATATATAGTAAGTGTTATTCCACAAATTTATAGTGGAGCTCGCGCACACGTTTCACTGTTGTAAGTAGATTTTCATTGTTTATATATATATTTTTTTTTTTTGAAAAAAAAAAGGCATCAGTGGTGTCATCATCGCCCCGTCGGTCCAGGCCCCGGTCAGAACCGGTTACTTCCTGGCATTAGACCCTCCTCATAGGAGAGACCGCCCACCGGGGCACCAACGGACACCCTCGCCTGCTACGCGTCATAGTGTCGGGGAGACCCCGGGCTCAACGGCCACCACCCCAGAATGTGGAAGGCCATATTCGGCCACATCACACTATATTGGGGCTTGACTGTTATTCCACAAATTTATAGTGGAGCTCGCGCACACGTTTCACTGTTGTAAGTACATTTTCATTGTTTATATTGTTTTATTATACCAATCATATTTCGTATTTTTCGCACATAATAGGTGCGGGTTGTAATTTACCCACCCCTTCCCTTAAGGGGTGAGCAATCGGTCGATACGACACGTACCGTGCCGATAAAGGATCGGTATGACTTTTTCGACTGTCTTATTTTCCGACCGATGTCACCCCGTTAAGGGTCTTATGCCGATTTATACCGACCTTGGTACGGTCAGCATACGGTACTGCCGAAACACTAGAAGGAGTAAAATGAAATCTTCATTATTATGAACATTTTCCATGAAACACATTAACACAACATCCCATAAGCATCCACAACTAAGATTACAAGTTATTTAACAATGATTACAACAGAAATGCACAAATGAAATGATCAAATTCGATTATTCGGATCAATTACAACAATTCTTCCATTACAAAGAAGGCAAAGAAAGACAAGTAATTCTAGAATTTTTGCAGTAGGGGTTGCACCATCTAAAACTTCTCTGCTCTCAAGTCTGATTGCATCTCACACTTCAATAGGAGGAGAATCTTGAAGCAACAAGTTCCTCATTTCTTGCAAAGACAAACAACATCAAACATTTAGTTTCTTGCAAAGACAAACAACATCAAATAGAAATTAATAAACATAAACAGAAGATGGAGAAGTTAGATGTATAATACCTTCCTCAAGTTTCTCTACATTTGTTGTAGTTTCTTCAACTTTCATTTCACTCTTGTAGTCAGCAATCCCTGCTCGAATCCAATCTTGTGCACAAATCAGGGCTTGGACAATTTTTGGAGTCAATGAGCTCCTACATGGGTCCAGAACCTACCACTAGTGCTGAAGACAGATTTTGATGCCACAATTGACACTGGCACAACAAGAACATCACGAGCCATCATTGACAGAATAGGGAACCTTGGAGAATTTATCCTCCACCACTTGAGAATGTCAATTTTTTTGTCATCTGCCTCATCATCCTCTGCAAGATATTTGTCTAGCTCAGATTTTGCTTTAGAATTTTCACCATGCTTCATCCTCTTGTATTCATGCTTCAAGTCTTCTTTGATGGACCTTATTCTGCCCCTCCCTGCTTGGCTTCCATTAGCAGCATCACCCTCTGCAATTCCATCCTGATTTGTTGAAGTTGTTGTTGATGATGATCCTGCTGACCATGAAGTCAATTCGCTGGAGGATTGTTGTTGTTCAGCCCGAGATGGATTAGACATCAATGTCTGATAGGCATTGAACATGCCATGAACAACAGCAACAACTTTGTCCCACATTTTGGTCCCTGTCACTTCACCATACACCTTTTTCAAAGAAAACTGTGTAAATCCAAACTTATACCTTAGATCCAGAACTGAAGCAATGAATGGCACCATGTTGAACTTGTCAATGTCACCCCAATACTTGTCAAACTTGGTCTTCATATTCTGAGCCATTATGCTCATTTCCAGATCATCATCATCAATCCACGCAAGCAACATTGCTAGTAGAGAGACAATTTCCTCAAAGTATGAATTGCATGTGACATATGATGTACCAAAAATAAATGTTGTTAGATCAAAAAAATGACCTAGACAGTTACATAATCTCCTAGCATTAGCCCAATCTTCCTGAGTAGGTAAACCTAGCCACTCATCATCAATTCCTTTATCACTTGACTTCATCTCCTTCTTAAAATTATCATCCTCGACCACCAAATTATCAAATGCTCCCTCAAACTTACAAGTTGTATCCAACATGAGAAACGTTTAATTCCAATGAGTTGGAACATCAAGAGACAGAGAGGCCTTACTCTAATTTCCATCAGCAACTACACACTCCTTGAATTTTTTTCAACTTGCAGGAGATTGCCTAACATACCTAATAGCTCTACGGACTCTATACACAGATTTCCCTGTGTATCTTAAACCATCCGCCACAATTAAATTCACTATGTGAACAAGACACCTCATGTGAAAATACCTACATCTCATTACACTACCCTTCCACTTCCCAACTTTCTTTTGGGAATTCGCAATAGTCACGTCATTAGAAGAGGCATTATCAACAGTTATTCCCCATTCTACTAAACATTTCTCTACATCTGCAACTATCTTCTCCCCTTTATGACTAGCTATTGGACACAAATTCAAGAAATACTTCCCCAATTTCCAATCATTGTCAATGAAATGCGCAGTGAGACTCATATAATTTATTCTTTGGACTGATGTCCATGTGTCGGTTGTGAGACACACTCTTTGACAGTTGGACTTGACAAATTCCTTTAGATGTTTCTTTTCATCTAAATAGAATTGTAAACAGTCCCTAGAAACTGACCAAGAATCTACGAAATGAAAGCATAAAAATAAGATACGAAGAACCTGTTTGTGCCTACACAGTCTGGATGTGTACTGCAAACTCTGACAGAAATACCATCGTTATTGCCTTCAATTTGCATGTAGAACATACAAACAGGAAATATGGGTTGCCTCCCACACAACGCTTCTTTTACGTCTTGTAGCTGGACACGACGCCCTAGACGTTAGTGCAAATCAGATAGAAACTGCACAGCCTCAGGCTCGATTGGATCTCCAAGGTTGTAAAGCTTGAGTCGTTGGCCGTTCATAGAAAAGCTTCCTTTGTCCTGGCTCATTATCTCGAATGCGCCAGATGGATGGGCCGTTATGATTGTGTAAGGGCCGGTCCATCTTGAGCGAAGTTTCCCTGGGAATAACTTGAGCCTGGAGTTAAAAAGCAGGACTTGATCTCCAACCTTTAACTCCCTTTTCTAAATGTGCTTGTCGTGCCATCTCTTTGTACGCTCCTTATAGATCCGAGCATTCTCATAAGCGTCGAGCCGTAATTCTTCAAACTCATTAAGTTGCAGCAGCCTTTTCTGTCCCGATAACTTGGAATCAAAATTCAAAAATCTGATTGCCAAGTATGCTTTATGCTGCAACTCCACAGGCAAATGGCACGGCTTCCCGTACACAAGTCGGTAGGGGGTTGTGCCAATGGGCGTCTTATACGCTGTGCGGTAAGCCCAGAGAGTATCATCCAATTTAGATGACCAATCCTTCCTCTTCTGGTTCACCGTTTTTTCTAATATGCTCTTTATGGCCTTGTTGGAAATTTTAACCTGACCACTCGTCTGGGGATGGTATGGCGTGGCTACCTTGTGGGTAACTCCATATCTCTGAAATAGTTCCTCTAGCTTCTTATTGTAGAAATGAGTACCCCCGTCACTGATGAGTGCACGGGGAGTTCCAAATCTTGAAAAGATTTTCTTGAGGAATTTGACTACAACTCGTGCATCATTCGTCGGAGTTGCAATAGCTTCGACCCATTTTGAAACGTAGTCTACCGCCACCAAAATGTATTGATTAGAGTAAGAAGATGGGAATGGACCCATAAAATCAATACCCCAAACGTCAAAGAGCTTAACTTCCTGAATGCCCTGCTGGGGCATTTCTTGGCGATGCGATATGTTGCCTGTTCTTTGACATCGATCACATGTCTGAACGAAGTGTTTGGCATCCTTAAAGAGGTTTGGCCAATAAAAGCCACTCTGAAGGACCTTCGCTGATGTCTTCAAGCTCCTGCATGACCGCCATATGCAGAAGCATGACATTGCATAAGAACATCATTTACTTCCTCTTCTGGTAGACATCTCCGTATGATCCCATCCGAGCATCTCTTGAAGAGTAGTGGCTCCTCCCAAATATATTGCTTGATATCAAAGAAAAACTTCTTCTTTTGTCGATAGTTCAAATCTGGGGGAAGAACACCACTTACAAGGAAGTTGACATAGTCTACATACCAAGGCTCGACTCTTGAAATGGCCGTAAGATTTTCAAGGTCACCCATAGGTTCTTGTTCTTGGGTGAGCCTTGATAAATGATCTGCCACCAAGTTTTCTGTGCCCTTCTTATCCTTGATCTCAAGATCAAATTCTTGCAGCTGTAGGAACCACCGCAGTAATCTTGGTTTTGCCTCTTTCTTCTGGAGAAGGTATTTAAGTGCAGGATGATCAGTGTGCACGATCACCTTCGACCTGAGAAGGTAAGATCTGAACTTAGTTATAGCAAAGACTACTGCTAGGAGCTCCTTCTCAGTGGTTGCATAATTTACTTGTGCATCATCTAGTGTTTTACTAGAGTAGTAAATTGCATGCAACCTGTTGTTCTTCCTTTGCCCTAATACTGCTCCAACCGCATAATCACTTACGTCAGACATGATTTCGAACGGAAGACTCCAGTCGGGAGGTTGCATAATCGGTGCTGAAATCAGGGCTTTCTTCAACTTCTCAAAAGCTTCGAGACACTGCTGATCAAAATCAAATGGGACATCCTTATTTAAAAGATTAGTCAAAGGCTTTGCTACCTTTGAAAATTTTTTAATAAATCTCCTATAGAATCCAGCGTGTCCCAAGAAACTTCTGATTGCACGGACTAAGCTGGGTGGTGGCAACCTCTCAATAACTTCAATCTTTGCACGATCCACTTCTATCCCCCTTTCAGAGACCATATGCCCAAGCACTATTCCTTCATTCACCATGAAGTGGCATTTCTCCCAGTTAAGCACAAGGTTGGCCTCTTCACATCTTTGAAGTACTTTTGCAAGATTTGCCAAGCATGCATCGAACGACTTCCCATAGACTGAGAAATCATCCATGAAGACCTCCATGATATCTTCAATGAAATCGGAAAATATTGCCATCATGCACCGCTGGAAGGTCGCCGGTGCGTTACATAGTCCAAACGGCATTCGTCGTTATGCGAAAGTGCCATACGGGCATGTAAAGGTAGTCTTCTCCTGGTCACTAGGATGGATAGGGATCTGGAAAAATCCAGAGTACCCATCAAGATAGCAAAAATACGAATGCTTAGCCAAACGTTCGAGCATCTGATCAATGAAAGGAAGGGGAAATGATCCTTCCTGGTCGCCTTATTCAGCTTCCGGTAGTCGATGCACATACGCCATCCGGTCACTGTTCTTGTCGGGATCAACTCATTATTCTCATTGGGCACAACTGTCATCCCTCCCTTCTTAGGTACCATATGCACAGGTGATACCCACTCACTGTCTGAGATTGGATATATAATCCCTACATTCAGGAGTTTCAAGATCTCTTTCTTGACAACATCCTTCATGTTTTCATTGAGACTTCTCTGACGCTCAATGACAGGCTTATATCCATCCTCAAGTAGAATTTTTTGTGTACAGAAAGAAGGATTGATTCCAGTGAGATCATCAATTGTGTACCCAATTGCCTTCCTATGCACCCGGTGCTCCTTAAAAAGTTTCTCTTCTTCCTCCTCAGTTAGCTCTGAGCTAATGATGACTGGGTATGTAGACTCAGGACCCAGAAATGCATAGCGAAGCTTAGGAGGCAACGGTTTAAGCTCTAGCTTCTGAACTTCAAACTGAATAGCTTCACTCTCCAGGACTTCATAGTTACTGGCCTCTTCACAACTGGTAGCTGGTAGCCTCTCCAAGTCTTGAGCAACTACTGCTACCACTTTATCTACATCATCTGAGGATCTTGCATCAACAATACAAGAGAGCAGTGGATCTGCGTGAGTCTCTTGTGCAGAGACTTCTTGGACAGGCTTGTCAATAACATCAATCCGATAACAAGAACTTTCTGGGATCTCTGTCTTGATGACCTGCATCATGTCGAAGCTAATTTCTTCCGATCCAACCCTGAGAGTAAGCTTCCCATTTTGCACATCAATCACTGCTCCAGCTTTTGCCAAGAAAGGTCGTCCCAAGATGATTGGTATATTACTATCAGCTTTCATATCCAATACCACGAAGTCTACTGGAATGAAGAATGATCCAATCTTAACCGAGACATCTTCTAGTATTCCAACTGGATGCTTGATTGATCGATCTGCCAGTTGGAGAGAAATTGAGGTTGACTTCAAGTCTCCCATGTTCAACTTCTTGCTTATGCAAAGTGGGATGACGCTCACGCTTGCTCCCAGGTCGCATAATGCTCTCTTGACGCTGACTTCACCAATCTCGCATGGGATGGAGAAGCTTCCGGGATCTTCTAACTTCGGAACGAGGTTGTTCTGAATAACAGCACTACATTCCGCCGTTAGAGCTACTATTCCAGTTTCCTCCAAATTCCTCTTCTTGGACAAGATCTCTTTCAAAAAATTTGCGTAGGCTGGCATTTGAGAAAGAGCCTCTGTGAATGGGATATTCACATAAAGCTTCTTAAGTACTTCCAAGAACTTACCAAATTGTTTATCAAGTTTGGCCTTCTTCAACCTTCCAGGAAAAGGGACAGGGGGAACATATGGCTTCACCTCTTCTTCTTTCTTTGGTTGTGCTTCTTTTAGGACTTCCTCTTGCTCAGCCTGGTTGCGCTGTTCTGCTTCTTCTTGGGGCTGCTTCTCTCGCCTGGTTGGCGCAGGTATCTCATACTGATTATCACTTCTCAAAGTAATCGCATTGCATTGTTCCTTTGGGTTTACTTCAGTATGCCCAGGCAGTCTGTTCTTACTTCCAGCAAGTTGCATTTTTAATTGGCTATTCTCTGAGGTTAGATTAGCTATTAAGTCTGTTTACTTTTGCTCGAACTCCAATTGTAGGCGCTGAGCCTCCATCTGCTGGCGCTGACTTTCCATAAATGCATACATAAATGATTGCATGTCATTTCTTTGTGGCTGTGGGGCTGATTGTTGAGGCTGAGGATTAGGTCTTCTTTGAGGAAAACCTGGAGGAAATTTACTACTACTTTGCTGACCACCCCAAGAGAAATTTGGATGGTTCTTCCACCCTTCATTGTAAGTATTGGAGTATGGGTCGTTCTTAGCCTTCTGAGCAACGTAATTAACTTCCTCTGTATCTCCTTCAGAATTAGGGCTAGTAGAATTCCCTCCCATATTTTGCATAATATAATCCATCTTTGAACTCAACATATTCACAGCCTCTAGCTCAAAAACTCCAACAGCCTTCTTCATGGGCAGTCTCTCAACTGGCCATTGGAAAGTGTTAGCCGACATTCGGTCTAGAAGCTCAAAGGCTTCTTCGATTGGCATTGTCATTATTGCTCCTCCTGCTGCAGCATCTATAGTTCCCCTGATTGACTCACTTATGTTGGCATAGAATGTCTCTAGTACCATCCAGTCTGGCAGTCCATGATATGGGCATCTTTGGAGCAGATCCATGTACCGTTCCCATCCATCATAAAAAGATTCACCATCCTTCTGAGCAAAGGTTAAAATCTCGTTTTTGAGTTTGATTGCCTTGCTCGGTGGGAAGAATTTTGATAGAAAGGCTTGTGACAAGGCTTCCCATGTTTGGAAGGTTCCAGCTGGAAAAGAATTTAGCCACGCCTTTGCTTTATCCCGAAGAGAGAATGGAAATAGGCAAAGGCGGATGGCATCAGTGGTCACTCCATTCATCTTTAAAGTATCACATATTTCTAGGAAACTTTGAAGATGCGTATTAGGGTCATCCAAGGGTGATCCGCTAAACTGTGATCCTTGTACCATACTGATCAGAGCAGGCTTGAGTTCAAAGTTGTTCGCTTGAATAGCTGGGCGAACAATACTTGGTTGCAAGATCTCAGGCCTTGGGATGATAAAGTCTCGCAGTTGTGGCCTCTGATTTGCTGCATTGACAGGAGGATCAACTTGCCCATCTACCCTTCCTCCAGGTGGAATTTCATTGCCCTCAACACGACGAGGTATGTTATTGCCCCTCACAGTGTTGTCTCCCATATCTTCTTCTGATGAGTCTGTTTCTTCTTCTTCAGCTCTCTTCTCCAGGCGTAGTTTTCGGAGAAGCTTGCACATCTTCTCAATTTCAGGATCAAGTGGTAAAGGTGGTCCCTTACTTCTTGTCCTGATCATACATCTGCTAGAGCCCTATGGAAAAGAAATAGAAGGAAAACGTAAGTAGTAACAGGCCTAGATCGACCTAATTACCAAGACAATTAATATTGACGCCGGTCCCCGGCAACGGCGCCAAAAAACTTGAACGCTATTCTGCAAGTGCACAGATAGTTGTAGCAATCAAGGTCGTCCTCTGGGACCAGGTTAAGTACTAATCGCTTAATAATTCGTGATCGTCTAGGCAAATAAAGGTTAGATTTGAGTAGAAAATAAATAGCTGAAGTAATAAAAGATGGATTCTCAATATTCAAAAGATGTCTAGGACTTCGGGGGCTCACTTGCCTATTCTCAGATGCTTTACTTTAAAACCATGCATAGGTTGATCATGCAGCATGCATGCATAAGCAGACTATGCAACTACAAATTGTCCTAACTCTTGAATTTTCTACGTTCGTTGAAAGATAGTTGATTAAACAGAATAAATAACCTACTCTCGTGGCGAGACTTAAACCCTACTTAGCTATTTCAACTTCGTGTTCACTAGCGAAGAAACAACTAAGGCTTTCATGCACAGTCAACTTAAGCAAATTATATTCCTCACTAGAAGGTCTTCCTTCCTCAAGGTAAGTTTCTAGTGTTCAACCTGTGCGATTCCAGTAGATTATTGACGCTGTCACTAAACAATTCTCTACCTAGAATTTATACTATCTAATGGCCAGTTAAATAGTATAGTTAAGTGCCCTAGGATTGAATCAATGAACAATAGATCATTCAAGAATTAAAAGCAATTCATTAAACAAATAGCATCATTGAATAGACAAGCTACCTCCCCTAATTCCTAGACTTAAAAGATTTAGCTCAACATAACAAGAGAGAAGAAAATACTTACGAATTTCATTCCAGGCAATGATCAAGGAATTACAAGAATAAGAATTTGAACGAAGCTCTAAGCTGCAATCCTCCTCTTCCTCTGAAGAACCAATGAAGCACTACTCTTGAATTTGAGAGAGAATGAGAGAATGAGAGAATGTGAAGTGTGTCCTTCCTCCTAGAATGCCTTGCTATTTATAGGCTCCAGGAAAGGATGGTAAGAAATCTCTCATTTGAATTCAAATCTAGGATCTAGTCTATCTAAATTCAAATATAATCCATTTGAATTTAATTACATAGATAAATGCCAATAAAATAATCCTAATTTCAAATTCAATAAATATCCTCCAATTATCTTGAAAGATAAATCCTGGATAATGGGATTTTAAATCTTTGTAGCTCCGCACAGGCAGGTCGTGCACTGGAGGATAATGCTCCAGATTTATCTCCAAATCAACTTAGGATAATTGAGCAGCTTTATCCTTATTTCCAGAAGCTATCCTTATCTCGAGAATCTATCTCCATCTAACAAATTATACCTAAAAACAACAAAACTAGGAGAAAGGATCATTTTTATTTAAATAAATGAAAAACTAAATAAATTAAAACAAAACAATAAAATCAAGCCCAAAACTTAACCAATTAAAGGCCCAAAAAGTGTGTATTAATCATACACATCATCCATCTCGAAGGAACCTTAAACTTAGGACACGCAATAGACATAAACTTCCTAAAGCCATAACCTTCTACAAACCTAAAAGGAAGTTCATCAGCTATTATCATGCATGCCTAAGTTTTTCTACAAGCATCCTGATCAAACCTATAAGCAGACATACTACTCTTTCCTTCCTCATCCTCCCCATGAACCGATTCAGTCTGTGAATACTCATCTAATCTATGATTCTGAAGACATTTTTTTAGATGAGCTAACATACTTGAGGTTCCATTCTTCTTGGGTACATCTTTGAATTCTTGGCCACATCACCTATACTTCCCAATACGAATTCCACTAGGACTCTCAATCTTCTTGAAGTAGTCCCCATGTCTTGGACCTATCCTTCCTGGATAGCACAATCGTCTTCCCAAGTTCACCAGTTGCAGTTTGGGCTCCGCTTTGCTGATTCGGGGTATGAGCTGTGTCTGTTTGCTCTCTTGCCTCAACTACACTGCTATACAATAACAAAACAAGTGTTAATAACTAAACTAACTAAATAAATAATTGAAACCTTCACACAAACTAAATAATTGAAACCTCTATTGTGTCTTCAGTATTATTAGTAATCTTAATGCACGCAAACCAACACAGTTCAGTGTTCACACATGCACAAATCACCATAACAATATGACATAACTAAACTAAACAAATTGTGTTATAATGTGTATAATACTATAATTCAGTAATATGTATGCAGGGAAAAGAAAGAATTGAAATTGAATCTGTTCACACATTCACAATTGACAAATCAAAGACATTGAATCATTCACAAATTGAAATTAAAATCGAATTTGAATCTGTTCACACATTCACACATTCACTATTGGCAAATCAATGACATTGAATCATTCACAAATTGAAATCGAAATCGAAACTGAATCTGTTCACACACTCACACATTCACAGATCACAATGACACACAGTCACACATTCACAAATCACAATAACTAAACTAAATAATTCAAATTTGAAATAAAAGAAATGCAACTTACCCTGACGCAGGCGGTGGCATTGGCAACCTAGGCAGCTGACCAACATCCATCGCCACTGCATCACGATCTGACGTCGCCGGAGATGCAGCAGAGCTTTCCACAACGGACTGACTGGTAGCAACATCATTCTCCATCTATAGAAACAAACAAAGAAAATTGAAACAAGCAATTAGCATTTAGCACAAATAATTAGCCACCAGAAAATAAAATCGAAACAAACAGTTAGCACCAACAATTAAGCACGAAAAATTGTAATAATAAACTTACCTGACTGATCAATTGCAAGAAAATAGGGCGAATTTGGCCAATTAGGGTTCTGATTCTGATTTGGGGGAATTAGGGTTCCACTTCGAGAATTGAGGGTTTTGGGTTTGGGACTTTGAGAATTGCTTGTAATGTTGATAAGATGGAGGGGAAGTGGAATTTGGCTGCTGGCTTCACCTTCGTCGTCGTCACGCGCGACCTAAAGGGTTTTTGTGTTTCGGACTTTGGGTTTGGGGCTTTAATCGAGTTTAGGCCGATTGAAAGAAGGGAAGAGGAAATAGGTTGATTGTTGGTTGATTACAGGCTAAACTAGGGGGTTGCTTCACCATCGCCGCCGTGAAGCGCGACGAATCGGTGGGTGGGCTTGTCTGTGTGTGGAGAAAAGAAGAAAGAATCGGGCGACGAAGAGAAGAGAAGAGATAGAAGAGAATTAGGGATTTTTAGGATTATGTCGATTTTTAGTTAGCTGGTTAGGGTTTGTTTTCATGGGTTGGTTTTTTTCATTTGGGTTTGGGTATCATTAAGTGTTTGGGGCTTGGGTTGGGTTAATATGCATTAGGCTTGTCTGTGTAGGGGTGTAAGGAGGGTGTCGGTATCAGCTATACCGTTAACCGACGGTATAGCATGCCTCCTGCCGAGAAGTGCCGCCCGGATTATTGACTCGGCGAAATTGTATGAGTTGGCGCTAAAATCCTGCGATTTCCATGCCGATACCGTCGGTTTTCGGTCGGTATCGGCACGGTTATTTTGCTCACCCCTACAAACAAGTCCCTCAACTTGATAAAGAATAAGAAAAAGAGACAAAAGCTGTGTGCAGGAGTTACCTTTCCTTCCCTTACTAGTGATTCCTTTTGGCACATGTTAGCTTCTTTCCCATGTATTGATTGGGATCCACTCACTACACAGTGGTTTCCATAAAAAAAAGCCATAAGACCTTTGCCCTAAATTTTAAATAAAAAAGTGCACGCTAGATTAGGTCAAAATCGACACATACTCAAATGGTTTCTATTATTCAATTACTCCTTTCGTATGTGCTTCTCATTGTGAAATTATCATTCATGCATGACCTATATAAGTATTTTCAGAAGGGGTGGGTCAATTTGTTTATGGTTGCAGTAATGAACAAACCGCATCCTAACAAGAGACTACTAGTTAAAACATCCCAGTCGTTGGGAGAATCTAATCTAATCAATTCTTTGTGTAAGAAAATAGAACTACTCGTACAGATACCATGCTTCACCAAAAGAACAAGATGCTTTATTTTTTTTTTTTGTTCTTTTTCTTGTAGGAGAAAGAGAAATCCCCAATAAGAAGATAAGCTACACTCAGTCAGGTCAGGCTTCTTTGTCCACTATTTCCACCCAGGAAGACACATTGTGTCCTCTTGCGCACAAACAGCCCAGTAGGCTCCAAAACAGAAGATTTTCCTTTACAAGCACAACTAGAAGACAACCCATATTGCCCACCACCATAGCTTATCCTTTTTCTTTAGGCCACCAATCTCATAAAGTGGCTCCAATGGGTTTTCTATTTGTTGGTCCGTACTACAGTTCCCCCCAACAATAAAGATGTTTAAAAGAAAAAAAAAAAGGTATGAAATGAAAAATGAAAGAATAATGGGTCACACACATCACCTGTGACGTATTGACCCACCATACCAAGATGGATGGCTGCACCACAGTCAAGGGTTGGCGCATCTATGTGTACACTTTCAAGCAACATATATTGTTTATTTCAAAAGGATAATTATTAGCAAAAAGAACAAACAAACAAACAAACAAAATTCACCTCCACCTTTTTAATTTTTCTCCTCTTTAATCTTCTCTTTCTTTTCTCCTTGGAACTATTTGATAGGATCAAGCAGTTTCTCCTTTTTATATTAAAATAAAATTAACATTTCTTTTAGCACATGGTGATTTTGATTGGTTCCGTTACTATCTTCTATATTTTTGGGGAAAAAATATTTTATGGTCGCATTTTTAGGCTACTGTAGCTTCTCTTCTTATCACTATTTTTATTTTTTATATTGGCATAATTTTCTTTTTTTTTGATATTTTGGCATAATCTATATATTATATAAAAGCACCAACTCAAGAAAAGCCGACAAATTGACCCAATTATCCTCAATTAATTATTATTGTCTCGATTACCCCTCATTAACTAATTATCAATATTATCTATATCTACATATTAAATAATAATCGAAAAAACTTAAACTCCCACCTCTATCGTTTTATTATTTTCTGTATTTGATGGAAAAACATACCAGTATACTCTTTTTTCAAATCTAATACTGTATGGAAAAACTGTTTTATTATTGTCTCTTTTTTCAAATCCAACAAAAAAATATTACATATTGGATTTTTTTTTATAAACTGGGTCGTTTAAAGCGTGATCGTGTAAAAGTTGTGTGTGCATGGGTACAGCTGAGTCCACGTGATTACGAAGTTGAACCCCACAGTTTTTTTTTTTTTTGCTTTTCCCTTCCAATTTTATCATGTTCTTTCAACATATTTCCTTTAGGTACAAAGGAAACATACATGAATACATTGCTGATTACGATTTTTTTTCTTTTGGGTTGTTGTAGTTGACTTCGAAGAAACAAAGCTCTTGTGCTATTCAATTGATCAGTAAGTCCGATCATCATCACGTTGCCTTCAAGGTGAGGTTTAAATTAAAAAAAAAAATTTACGAAAACCAATAATAGGAATTATCATAGGAATTCATAATTGATTTGTTTGTAGTTTATTGTCAATAAGAGCTATGAAGAAGAAAAATTGAAGTACAGTCGAATAGTTATAGTAAACTAAAAAAAGAACAATGATCATGAAAAGAAATAATAATGAAAAATAATAATATAATTTAATAATCTTCTTATTTAATAATATAATCTAATAATTTAAATCATGTAATTTAGAATATCAAAGGATTAAAAAATATTATTAACAATAATTGATTTATAAATTATTATTCCACCACATAAACTAATTCTGCATAATGCATATCCGTTTGTCTAGATTATAATTTTTTTTTGTCTTCATTATATATAAATTATTCTCAAAATAATGATTAATTATACTACGTGATTTTTAAAATATAATACTATATTTTTATATTGTGCACTACTTGTCATTGTCAAACCTAGAGGGATGATAGTACTTGCAACTGCAACATAAGGTGTCACAGCGGCAATTATGCCTAGTGGACGAACTACTTACTCACGTTTTGATATACTAATCATCACTGATGAAATAAATTTGTCTAAGATGTCAAAGCAATATCCAACTGCAGAATTGATGAGAATTGCAAGACTTATTGTGTGGGATGAAGCACCAACAATAAAATGGTTTGCTATAGAAACAATTAATCAGACACTTCATGTTATAATGAATAGTTAAGAATCTTTTGGAGGAATAGTTGTTGTATTTGGTGGTGATTTTAAGCAAGTATTGTAAGTAGTTTTAAGAGACACAATACGAGAAACTGTAGAAATTTAGTCAAATCTTACTTGTGGGATAAAATGGAGAAATTGAGGTTAACAATCAACATGAGGACAAAACCTCATGAGAAATTTAGTCCACGTTTACAATGGATAAAAAATGGAGAGATGGCTTCATTTCAATACCCTACAAAATAGACATTAATCAAAAATTGATCATTTGATAAAAACATATATCCTCGGCTCAAATATAATGCAAAATCAATTGCTTACATGACTGAGAGAGCAATTCTTACCACAAGAAACAATATGTGTACAAATTAAATGAAAAGTTAATCAATAATTTTCTAAAGACAACTTGGCATTTACAAATTTTGATGAGGCTGTCGAGGACACACAAACTTGCTACTAAGAAGAATTTTTCAATACCTTACTCCAAGTGGACTCTCACCTTATAATTTGGTGCGTAAAATCAATTTTTTAATCATTTTATTAAGGAATCTAGATCCACCAAATAGACCTTACGATGGTACTGGAATGGTTTGCAAAGGATTTCAACGAAATGCAATAATATATGCTGAAATCATTATGGGCCAATGAAACGCCCCGACCCGTATTTACCGTACACAGTAAACACGTGCCGGAATTGTAACAACCTGTCCAAATAAAGCCCAGCATACAATATATACAACAGAAACTCGAGCTCAACAGCCCAAAATAAAACATCAAAAACAACATAACCGGCCCAACGGCCCAACAATAGTAAAAATAATGCACAGTGGAAGACTTAATATCTCACAAAACACTGTATGCGACACCGATGCAAACTATGGATTCGAGCCCTGTCCAAGGTATAACGCCGCAGCCTGTCTGGAATGCACCAAACCTGTACCACAAATAATCCATCCTACGGGATGAAAGCCCGCAGGTGAGGGGTGAGTCCGAAGTGCTCACCGACGAAGGATAGACAATCAACATGCAACACTATAATTACTCAAGGTAAAAAACAAGCACAACAGCAAACCGAAAGACAAGACCCAAAACTGGTCCAAGACCAAAAAGACTCAAATAAAATCCAATTTCCAATTTTATCTTTCCGGGCCACATCACGGATAAGCTAGGGGTCAGACCTGGTTATCAACATATTCTGGGTGCCAGACCAAATCCAAGAGAACCCAGGGATCGACATCCCAAAAATACGAAACCAGGGATAGACATCCCAAAAATAATCACGGGATAGACATCCCAAGCATAGACATTCTTATCACAAGTAACCCAGGTCATGGCCACCACAAAACAGTCTTAAACCATCGAGTCGTACCACTACTTACCACGTGACAATTATATTATCATCATTCAAAACCAAATCACAGGGATCAACATCCCTAACCAAAATACCGGGATAGACATCCCAATCCAAAACCAAGGATCGACATTCTTATCACAATTTATTATTTATTCCGTTATACTTATACCAAAAGACTCAAAGATAAACGTCCAAAAACTCAACGTCCGGGGATAAACATCCCAAAACCAAATCACAGCGAATGCAACAAGCAACAGTGCAATAATCAACAACACAATAACCGACTAATACAGGCCCATATTGAAGGAAATCCATCCTCACATTGGCCGATTACTCAACTCCGGAGACAATGACCGGTACCAAGGCCGGCTCCTCGGGAAACTGCCCGATATTTAGACCTATACAGCAAAACAACATGTTCACATAAATGCACATAATTGGTATGCTATGATGCCAATACTGCAAAATATACCCATCCCGGTTCATATCCTTTATTATCATCCTTTACCGAAAATATTATACCGTACATATATCCGAATATAATTTCGGTACAATACTTTAAATAAGACTTTTTTAAAAAAAATTATTTTTATAAAGTAATTATATTTTTTTCCAAAAATATAATCACCTTAATTTTCTAGAAAAATAATAACATATATATAATTTCTAGAATATACATATCATGTTATAAACATAATAACAATTTTCATAACAATAATATAATTATCTTTAATTCCAAGAATCAAAGTATATATACATATATATATATTTTCCAGAATACCAAAATCCATACAAACAGATTTTCTCAAAATATATATCTTCCCAGAGTTATATTCCAGCAGAAATAAATATATTTACATATATATATATATATCTTTTTCCAAATAACAATTTCTAAAAAGAAATAAAACATAGTTATTTTATTTGCAAAGAATAAAAGTATACACATATATATACCATAATCTTAACTTACTATATTTTTCAGAACATATGTATATATTTTTTTTCAGAAACTATTACCAGTAAATTAGATATGTAAATATGTATATATATATATATATGTTTTTATTATTTTTTAATAAGGTCAACCCGGATCCAGGTCGGTCAACCCAACCCAGAACCAGGCTAGACCCAATCACGACCCGCCCGTGAAAACGGGTTGCTCACCTGCAGCGGCGACCGACGGCAACACAGGCGCGAGGAAGAGAGCGCGGGATCGGCGACATTGAGGCGACTCCAAGGGTGGTGGAAAGGCGGCGCGGCGACGGCAAGAGCAGTTGCAGGCGTGGAGGAAGACGGATCCGCGGGTCCTCCGCCGGGTCAACGGCTAGTGCAGGAGCGTCCGGCGGCGGAAGAGCTCGGGGCCGACGGGGGTGAGGTCGCGACGACACGGCGAGCTCGATGGTGGCGGCGGTGTGGCGAGAAACGGCGGGGAACTCTTCGACGTGCACAGTAACCGGAAGAGGAAGGGTGACGCACTGTTCACCGGTTTCTTTTTTTTTTCTTTTCTTTTTCTATTTTCTTTATTTTTCTTTCTATTTTATGTATTGTTTTTTTTTCTTTTCATTCTTTTTTTCTTCTTCTTCTACTCTGTTTTTTTTTCGATTTTCTTTTTTTTTCCTTCCTTTTTTTCTTTTTTTTCTCTCTTTTTTTTTCTTTTCCTCACTTTTTCTTTTTCCTCTCCTTTCTTCCTCTTTTCTTCTTCTCTTCTTTTTTTCTCTTCTCCTGCTTCCATTTTATAACGGTGAAAACACTGTGCAGCGTGTGAACTTCAATAATGCAGCTTGTCTGCATTATGAAGCGAGTCCGGTCCGGACCTGAAATTAAGTGATACCCCCATGGTTATTTTCTGGTGTGATTTTTCTGAGGATTCCGGGACCCGAAAAATACCAACTTTGGTCTGAAAAATCCACGGAAAAATCACTAGCGTGGGAAAAGCCTCGGTTTCGAAAAACGACGCTCGATTTACCTTGAATTAACTACCCAAGAATAATTCAACGGTAAATCACTGTAAAAAGACTTTTACAGTCCCGGTAAAAAATCCAAATTTTTACCCGGGCTGTTACAGTCTACCCACCTTAAAAATAATTTCGTCCCCAAAATTTCGTCTTATCCGTGGGTCCTACCACGATAAGCTTCTGGTATACTCCACCAGGTGTCCAAACTCAACATGAGATACCGCTTATACCCTTAAGCGACATCTTATCCGCATATAAATACCAAACCTCATAACTTAGACACTCACTCTCTGCCATGGACTCTCCACTCCGATCTCGAACTACCTCAGACTCCGAGAACAACAGCTATATCGGTGGCACTGCTTTCCCGACAAGCTCCGATAAAGAACCTCCCAAGAAGCAGTTCAAGACAAACATCATCGGCCTGAAAGAGCACATGGTCGTCTCCAGCAGGCGGCGAAAGAAGCGTGCCAACAAGAAATCTAAGGATCGGAAGGGCAAAGCAATGGCTGAAAGCAGCACTCCGCAGCAGACTCTGACGCAGCTGAACGTCTCACTTAAGAAGATCAGCTCGGCGGTGATGCAGATAGAACTGGCGTGCACGGAGCTCTTCCCTAACCTAAAAAACATCCAAAACTTGTAAAAGATCTAGTGAAGCGCCCCGACCCGTATGTACCGTACACAGTAAACACGTGCCGGAACTGTGACAACCCAGCCCAACAAGGCCTAGCATACAGTGTAAACAACCATAACTCGGCCCAACGGCCCAAAATAATAAAACATCGTAAGTAACAAATCCGGCCCAATGGCCCATTAATAGTCAAAACAGTGCACAGCGGAAGACTTAAAGACTCACAAACACACTGTATGCGACAATGCAAACTATGGATCTGAACCCTGTCCAAGGGATAACGCAGCAGCCTGTCTGGAATGCACCAAGCCTGTACATGAAACAACTCATCCTACGGGATGAAAGCCCGCAGGTGAGGGGTGAGTCCGAAGTGCTCACGACAATGGATAGACGATCAGTATGGACTCTAAAATTACTCAAGGCAAAAACATGCAAAAACCGACCCAAAGACTCAATTAAAACCAATTATCTAATTTTATTTTTTCGGGCCCCGTCACGGATAAGCTAGGGCCGTACCAGGTTATCAACCTGTTCCTGGTGCCAGATCAAAAAGAACCCAGGGATAGACATCCCAAATATAACAAACCGGGATAGACATCCCAATCATAGACATGCTTATCACACGAACCCAGATCATGGCCACCATAAAATAGTCTCTAACCATCCGGTCGTACCTCTACTTACCACGTGACAATTATATAATCCTTATCAAAAACCAAACTCACAGGGATCGACATCCCTAACCAAAATACCAAGGATCGACATCCTTGTCACTATTCATTAATTATACCATTATACTTATTCCAAAAGACACAGAAAATCGACACGGGGATAAACATCCCAAAAATACCAAAATACCAAATACTGGGATAAATATCCCGACAACAATCAAGACCACGGGATAGACATCCCGAACCAAACCACAACAATGCTACATGAAAATATCAACAAACACGATAACCGAGTAATATAGGCACATATTGAAGGAAATCCATCCTCACCTTGGCCGATTACTCAACTTCGAAAATAATGACCGGTCCGACGCCGGCTCCTCGGGAAACTGCCCGATATCCAACCTATACCACAAATCAATATACACTCACATAAATGCACATATGAGTATGTCATGATGCCAATACTACGAAATTACCCATCCCGATTACTTATCCTTTATTTCCATCTTTTACCGAAAATAATTACCGTACGTATTTCCGAATATAATTTCGGTACCATACTTTAATTAAAACCCCTTTCAAAATATTTTCATAAAATAAGTATAATTTTCAAAATAATAATCATCATATTTTTCCAGAAAAATAATGACCTATTTTTAATTTTCAGAAAATATTTATATAGTATTTATCTTTTCTAAATATATATACAATTTAATTTTCCAACACAAAACATAATCACTTTTAATTTACAAAATACATATTTATATACATATACCAAAATAATAATTTCCCAGACGAAAATAATACACATACTAAATTTCCAGAAATTAATTTCATGATATATATATTTTCCAAACTAACCATAATAATAATTTACAAACAAAACATAATTATCTTAATTTGAAGAATAAAAGTATATATATTTATTTCTAAACCCCAACCAGAATATTGCATACAATTTTCCAAAATAATATTCCTATTTTTTTCCAGAAATTAATTAGCAGTAATTATATAGATATATATATATTATCATTAGTTTTATTTAAAAAAAAAGAAAAAGAAATCCGGATCGCAACCCAACCCAGGCGCGACCCGGACGCGACCCGACTGTGACCCGCCCAGATAAAATGGGTTGCTCACCTGCAGCGGCTAACGGCGGCGCGACGCAGCGCGGGGAAGGCGTCACGATGCGCGGCGCAAGGCGGCGACTCCACGGGCTGCGGAAAGGAGGCGCGGCGACGACGGCAGCTATGCAGGAGGCGGAGGAGAAGTGGATCCGCGGGGAATCCGGCGGGTCGACGGCGCGTTAGGAGGCTTCAGACGGCGGAACGCGACGGCGACGCCATGGGTGAGCTCGCGACGGCGTGACAGAGCTCCTGGTGGCGGCGGTGGCACGCGGCGCGGCGCGGATCAGGCCGGCGTGTACAGTGACCGTGGGAGGTGACGATGAACAGTGTATATCCGGTTTCTTTTTTTCCATTTTTTCTTCTTTTTCTTCTTTTTCTTTATTTTCTTCCTTTTTCCTGATTTTCCGAATTTTTTTTTCTCTCTTTTTTTTTCTTCTTTCTTCTTTCTCTTTTTTTTTCCCATTACCTCTCTGTTTTTTTTGTTTTTATTATTTTTTTCTTTTCTTATTTTTTTCTTTTTCTTTTCTTTCTTTTTTTCTCTTTTTCTTTTTTCTCTTTTTCTTTTCTCTCTCTTTTTTTTTTCTTCTCTTCTCCTTCTCTTCTGCCTTCTCCCAGTTCTGCTTCTTCTTTTATAAACCGAATTTTTACTGTTAAACTTGTGATTTTACTATTTAACATGTGAGATCAAATAATATAAATCGTCCTCATTACGGGCGAGTCCGATCCGGACCAGAAAATAACAGATACCTCCTTAGCTATTTTCCGGTGTGATTTTCCGAGAAATTCTGAAACCCGAAAAATACCAACTTAGTTCCAAAAAATCCGCGGGAAAATCACGAGCGCGGGAAAACCCTCGGTTTCGAAAAACGACTCCCGATTTACCTTGAATTAATTACCCAAGATTAATTCAACAGTAAATCACGGTAAATAGACTTTTACAGTCCGGTAAAAATCCAAAATTTTTACCCGGGCTGTTACAGACTACCCACCTTAAAAAAATTTCGTCCCGGAAATTCCGTCTTATCCGTGGGTCCTATGTAACGACCCGGGTAAAATTTATGTTTTTACCGGGACTGTAAAAGCTTTGTACAGTAAATTACCGAATAAAAATAACCTTTGGTAATTATTTTATGGAAAACCGAGCATCGGATTTCAATTCCGAGCTTCACTCCATACTCCGGATATTTTTGTGGAATTTCCGAGACGAGTTGGAATTTTCCGAATTTTTTAGGCTGCGAAAAGACAATTATGCCCCTGGGTAAGTTTTTGACACAGAAGGAGTTAGAAGGGCAGTTAAGTCATTTTGCTGGATCAGATATTTTCTAACCAAATATGCAATATTCTGCACCGAAAATTTTCTCCCCCGAATCTCTTTTCTAAAATTTTCTTCTCCACTTAAATATTCCATGAAGAAAATTTCAGCCCAGCATCTCTTTTCCTACCTATAAATTCTCTAACATTTCTTCTGTCTGCATCAATCAAAAACCCAGCAATTTGTTTAGCCTCTGTTCTTCACTGTAATTTAAAAAGAAAAAAAAAAGAGCAAATTAACAAAATACACACAACTCACGCCACCAACCGCCGGCATACCACCCGCGCCGACCGCCACCACAAGCCCACCAACGCCACCACCTTTCCTTCCTTTTCCCTGCTCCTCGCCGCAACCGCAAGCCGACGCCGCCGTAGACCGTCGTCACCAGTGGGGACAACCAGACAAAGCAACCCCGTCGCACCACCGCCTTGCCGCGCCTGCAGGTCACCTTCGCCGCCCGATACCTCCTCGGCAGACGCTCCCACCACCGACGACCGCCGCTCCAACAGCCACGAAGCCGGCCCTCCTCGCTTCGCGCCCCTCCCTCCGTCGCCTCGACGCCTCGCCCGTCGCCATCTCGCCGCCGCCGCCGCCCTGCAATTGAAGGTGAGCATAAGGGAAGAAGATGACCCGGATACGGGTCGCGGGTCGCGGGTCTGACCCGGCTGAAAACTGGGTTTGGGCAATAGGCTTACGGTTTAGAACTTAGGTCTTGAGGCTTTACTTTGGGCTAAGGATTGGGCTTGGGTTTTAATTGTTGGTTTTAGGTGTTGGGCTTGGAGAGTTAGGTTAGGGTTAATTGGATTGGGTTTAAGCATTTGGGCTTGGACCTTGGCCCAGTCCGGTAATAAATTAAAAAAAAGAAAGAAAAGAGAAAAAAAAAAGAAATAATCAGTAATAATAATTAAAGTAGGAAATAAAACTGAAAAAAAATACATATATAAATATTTTAGCAAAATAAAGATGGTTGGAAATTTCTTGGAAGTAGAAGTAATAAATAGTAAATAGTAACAATTTACGGAATTAACGAAATAATTATCCTTTAATGATATTTTTAAGGAATTAAGATAAATGCTGATCTAGTCGTGCAATTAAATCCTAGGAAAATTATTTTTAATAGTTAGCNGTGAGAAGGTTTTCCTCAGAGTAGCACCTTGGAAGGGTGTGATTAGGTTCGGCAAGAGAGGGAAGCTGAGCCCAAGGTATATCGGACCTTATGAGATCGTGGAGAGAATTGGACCACTAGCCTACAGGTTGTCCTTACCTGATGAGCTATCACGTATTCATGACGTGTTTCATGTCTCCATGTTGAGGAAATACCGATCTGATCCTAGTCACATTGTAGCCCCAGTGGACGTTGAGGTAGCAGAGGATCTTACCTACACAGAAGTGCCGGAACAGATTCTTGCTCGAGAAGTTCGGCAGTTGCGGAACCGTACCATTCCCATGGTTAAGGTCAAGTGGAGTAAGCACTCCGCAAACGAGTCCACATGGGAAGTTGAGGAACACATGCGGTCCCAGTATCCGCACCTCTTCACAGAATAGGAATGAATTTCGAGGACGAAATTATTTTTAAGGGGGGTAGACTGTAACGACCCGGGTAAAATTTATGTTTTTACCGGGACTGTAAAAGCTTTGTACTGTAAATTACCGAATAAAAATAACCTTTGGTAATTATTTTATGGAAAACCGAGCATCGGATTTCAATTCCGAGCTTCACTCCATACTCCGGATATTTTTGTGGAATTTCCGAGACGAGTTGGAATTTTCCGAATTTTTGAAGCTGCGAAAAGACAATTATGCCCCTGGGTAAGTTTTTGACACAGAAGGAGTTAGAAGGGCAGTTAAGTCATTTTGCTGGATCAGATATTTTCTAACCAAATATGCAATATTCTACACCGAAAATTTTCTCCCCCGAATCTCTTTTCTAAAATTTTCTTCTCCACTTAAATATTCCATGAAGAAAATTTCAGCCCAGCATCTCTTTTCCTACCTATAAATTCTCTAACATTTCTTCTGTCTGCATCAATCAAAAACCCAGCAATTTGTTTAGCCTCTGTTCTTCACTGTAATTTAAAAAGAAAAAAAAAAAAAGAGCAAATTAACAAAATACACACAACTCACGCCACCAACCGCCGGCATACCACCCGCGCCGACCGCCACCACAAGCCCACCAACGCCACCACCTTTCCTTCCTTTTCCCTGCTCCTCGCCGCAACCGCAAGCCGACGCCGCCGTAGACCGTCGTCACCAGTGGGGACAACCAGACAAAGCAACCCCGTCGCACCACCGCCTTGCCGCGCCTGCAGGTCACCTTCGCCGCCCGATACCTCCTCGGCAGACGCTCCCACCACCGACGACCGCTGCTCCAACAGCCACGAAGCCGGCCCTCCTCGCGTCGCGACCCTCCCTCCGTCGCCTCGACGCCTCGCCCGTCGCCATCTCGCCGCCGCCGCCGCCCTGCAAGTGAAGGTGAGCATAAGGGAAGAAGATGACCCGGATACGGGTCGCGGGTCGCGGGTCTGACCCGGCTGAAAACTGGGTTTGGGCAATAGGCTTAGGGTTTAGAACTTAGGTCTTGAGGCTTTACTTTGGGCTAAGGATTGGGCTTGGGTTTTAATTGTTGGTTTTAGGTGTTGGGCTTGGAGAGTTAGGTTAGGGTTAATTGGATTGGGTTTAAGCATTTGGGCTTGGACCTTGGCCCAGTCCGGTAATAAATTAAAAAAAAAGAAAGAAAAGAGAAAAAAAAAAAAATAATCAGTAATAATAATTAAAGTAGGAAATAAAACTGAAAAAAATACATATATAAATATTTTAGCAAAATAAAGATGGTTGGAAATTTCTTGGAAGTAGAAGTAATAAATAGTAAATAGTAACAATTTACGGAATTAACGAAATAATTATCCTTTAATGATATTTTTAAGGAATTAAGATAAATGCTGATCTAGTCGTGCAATTAAATCCTAGGAAAATTATTTTTAATAGTTAGCACCTTTGAATATAAATTGTGGTAGTAATTTTTGAGGAGAAATAAATGAAAATACGTTAGCAATTGAAGAAATATTTTATGACAAGAATATTTTTGGGAAATACAAACTTATTAAATAAACAAGGAAAGGGTATTATCAAAGTAATACCCGAAATAATAACCAGGTATAAATACAGTATAGAATTTTGACGCAGGAATAATAACTAGTGAATGATGATGATAACGGGGTTCATCGGGACGTAAACGAATCGGATTAGCTTTATTTATACGGTATAGCATCATTTACATTTATGTGCAT